>PVJH01010877.1:0-32961 GCA_004026705.1 Nesogale talazaci
GGGGGGGGGGGGGGGGGGGGGGGGGCGCATCACTGCCCTGGTGGGAGTTGGAAGTCCAGCCTTGCTCCTAGATTGCTGCTGCTGGATTTGAACTGCTAACCCTGTGGGCTGCAATCCCGCACACAACTACTGCACCACTGGGGCTCAGCCTTTCCCTTGCTTTCTTAACTAACTTTTGGTTGTTTGCAACCTATTATGTAGTGGTCTGAGAAGTTTGAGTGATCTCTATGTGCTTTAATTTACTCAAGCTCAAGTTGTACCCCTGCATGCTATCTTTGAGTATATGCCATGCACTCTTGAAAAGAATGTGAATTTTTTTGCATTTGGGGGGGAAACTCTAAAACTGTCTATTAGGTCAGGTTCCTTAATTTTAGAGTTTAGTTATGTAACTTCCTTGTTAAGATTCTTTCCCTCTGATTTATCTTTCTCAGAGAGCAGTGTATTAAAGTCAACCATAATTGTTCAGCCTATCATTTCTTTTTTGAGAGGCTGAGGTAGTGTTTGATTGATGGATTTCTCAGGTCTCTCTTGTGCTTTATGTTGTGTTGTTCCCTAATTCTTGTTATGGTTTTCACCTTGAGATCAGTTTTGTCAGAAATCCAGATTGCTAGCCTTGCTTTCTTTGAATTGCCATTTGCTTGGTATATGGCAGCCTTAAATTCTCAGTCTCTTCTTGTCTGCGATCTTGAGATGTGTCTCTTGCAGACAACTTATCATTGAGTTATGTTTTGTAAGCCAGACAGCTAGTCTCTGTCTTTTAAGGAGTGAGGTCAGTCCATTGACAATCAGTTACTGCATCCATCTGTGGACTCTGTGATGTCATCTTCTGTCTTTTGTGGTGGGTATTTGCCTTTCTCTTTTCTTATCATTGGGCTGTGTGGGTGGGGGGGGGGGCTCATTCTTTCATTCTTACCATCTTTCCAACATGGAGCTAATGTTATTTTCTGGGCTGTTTTTGATTCGTTGACCTCTGGATGGAGTTACTCTATGTGGTGCTCCCTTCTTTGTGCTCAGTGAATACTGTTCTTCTGACTGCAGTGAGTCAGTAAGAATTTGTTGTAGAGTTGGGTTTCTTTTAACCTATTCTTTGAGATTTTCTTTGTCTGGGAAGACTCATACTTTTCTATCATTATGCTAGTTTATCAGGGTACAGGATTTAGTTTGTCAGGGTACAGGATTCATAGGTTGGCATTCTCTTTCAACTTTCTGAAGATGTTAATCCACTCTCTCCTCTTCATGTGTCTGCTGATAGGCCTGAGAATATTCTTATCTGAGTACTTTTATAGGTGACTATCTTTTTCCCCTCACTGCACTTATGATTTAGTCCTTTCCCTCAAAGTTGGATAGTTTAACTATTATGTGCCTGGACTCTTTTATTGTGGGATTCTATCTTACTGGTGTCCTCTATGCTTCCTGAATGGTTGCCTGGTTTTCATTTATTAAGCTGAATAAGTTTTCTTTCATTAATTCCCTCACTATTTTTGTAGTTGTGTCTTGTTCTGCTAATGCAATTATTTAAATGCTGTTCCTCTTCATAACATCAGATGTTGCTCTTAGGTTTTCTTCAACATCTTTAATGAACTTTTTCATTAATCAAACTGTCTTTACTGTTTGTTGAAATCTGCTTGATAGCCATTAAGGTCACTGATATGGTTCTCCACTTCTAGTCTGTTAATTATGTCTGCTAATTTGCTTTTGTTACCTCATCCCTATCACTGCATTTCCCTTTGGTTCTCACCCATTAACTCTTGTATTTCCCTTTGGTGCGAGACATTTATCTTCTGTTTCGTTTCATCCTTTTTTTGTATTCCTTCCCCCATATCTTGTATAAATCCAAGCAGAATTCTGAAGATTTATTTCTGTGGTAAATCAATGTCTGCTTCTATGCACCTCATTAAGTTTAGGATTTCTTCTGACACTGCCTTTTGTTTCTTCTATTTTTCATTGAGGTGGGGACTAGGTGCTGACACTGTGTCATTTTAGAGGATCCTGGTGCCATTCTACAGAAAATTTCAGAGCACTGAGTTCTCTTTCGGCAGACTCTTAGGAATGCTTCTTTGAACTACCTGCAGCTAATTGCAATTTCACTTGTCAACCATCATTTTGTTATTTGGAGAGCAAGTCATATAGCCCTCTCAGGGGATGCTGGTCAGGCAGTTGCTGGCCCATGAGGATGGCACTGCTATGGATGTTCTCACAGGAAGCCATGGTGGTGTGGCGCACTGCAGGTTGGAGCACTTTAGACTGCATGCAGGAATGCCTGCTGAAACAGGGGTGCAGTGTAGGGTGGGTGTATGTTCATGCACCATGGATGGTGACCAGAATTATCTTACTTGACAACATCTTCACGGAGGTTAGGTGGAGGCACCTGCAGCATTGTAAAGTTCTGGTGAGGGCTGGTAGGCTGCCTTAGGCCATGTGAAGCACTGCAGAAGACAAGAGGAAGTTCTCTCCACCATGTTTATGGCCACAGAGGGCAGACAGGTGATTTTTCCAGCCCCCTGGGGCATGATGGAAGGCAGGCAGAGGTTTCCATAGCAAGAGGAGCACTACAAAGGGAGGTCAGAAATTACCCCAGCCGGTTAGATGCCTTGGAGCATGTGTTAGTCCAGGTAGACTAGAGGAACAAATTTTGTAGACACACATGTAAATATAAGGAAAGAGTTTATATACAAGAGGAACAGGACATTGAGCCCAGTCCAGTTCAAAGTCCTAAGTCCGATATTAACCCACATGCCTGAAATCAGTCTGTAAAGTCTCCTTCCAACTCATGAAGTTACAGGTCAGTGAGTGCAGAATTCTGATGCTGGCAGGGGTCTCCACATGACTTCTCGCTTCCGGGGCTCGGGGTCCATCAGAAGCAACTCATCACTGGCAGAGGTCTCCATGTGGCCGCCCCAGGTTCAGAGGTCTGACTCCATCAGGGCAAAGCCATGTGGACTCTCCGCCAGCTCCTCCAGCTTCTTGGACGCTGCCATCTTGTTTTGTCCATAATTCACTCACTCTCTCACTAACTCTAAACAACTGGGGAAGATAGCTTTCCATCTTCACGAGGGAAATATCACAAGATTTCCCAGAAGTCTCAGGAGAAAACCATACCCACATAGAGGCCTCATTGGCTACTCAATGGCTATCTCCAGATTAACAGGCTAACTCCAGCCCTACTTTTCAATCATAAAATTAACATAAGCACATGACTGCCACAGAGCACAAGCAGGAGTTCTCTCAGTTTCTTGAAGGGCTAGTTTCACCGGCCACGTGGAGGGTAATGGAAGGTGGTGGAAATTCCCCCAGCCATTTGGGGTGTGGTGGAAATTTTCTAGCCATTTGGAGGATGATGGCAGAGGTGGGAAGGAATTCCTGCAGCTGTGTTTAAGGCTGCTGGATATGGATGGGAGCTCTGCTTGCTGGGTAGAAAACAGATACTGTTGTTCTAGGCAAAGGGGAGTGCCCTGGAGGCTGGCAGTGGCGTGTGAAAGGAAAGGGGGTGGGGGGACTGAGTTAGCCATGTCTCTAGTGGGAAAGAGAGAAGAGAACAATAAAAGTAAATAGATTAGCCCTGACTGTGTGGCTGGAGGGGTTTAAACAATGCCCAAAGGTTACAACAGTGGTGGCAGTGTTAAAGTAAAGCCCTTGGGCCAGTCAAAGTAGCCCGGCACTGGCCGCAACTTTGGTACAGCTAAAGCTAAGTCCCAGAAAGCCTCCACGGTGGTAAGCCAAAATCCCACATCTCTTCAAACGCTGGTAGACCTGAGTCTCCTGATCTTTGTGAGGCTCCTGCTGGGACCTGGAAGAGTGGAGTTTTCCCTCAGTGGCTGTCTTTCCTGAACTGATTTTGCTGAGTCCCTCTAGTGTGTTACACAAAGTAGCCATCTTGCCAGAACTGCTACATAATGATTTAGAGAACAACGGTCCAAGAAGATATAGCTATAATAAACATATGTGCATCCAATGAAAGATTCTCAAAATTTATCAATCAAATCCTCACAGAGTTGAAAAAGTATATAGACCCATTGTCAAAAATAATGGGAAATTTCAATGTACCGTTCTCAAGGAAAAGCAGAACATCAAGAAATAAGTCAATAAAGGCAGCATATAGCTCTGCAGCACAATCAACAAAACAACCTCATAGACATATACAGAATGCTCTACCAATAAACACAGTATATTCTTCCAAAACACACATAGAACAGTCTCAAAAATAGACCACACACTAGGCCACAAATCAAGCCCCCCAAATATTAAGATACTACTATCTATCTTCTCAGACCACAATGCTATAAAATTAGAAATCAGCCATAAAATGGACAGAAACAAAGATAAACATGGTGATTAAACAAATAATACTCAAAAATGATTTGGTAATAAAGCAAATAAAGGAGAAAATTTTTTTTAATTCCTTGAGACAAACAAGAATGAGAACATATCAAAATTGTTGGTACCTAGCAAAAGCTGTAATCAGAAGCCAATTTCATAACAGTCACCACATCCTTAAAAAATAATAGAAATCCAAAATCAGTACTGTGGCAGTTACATAATTTCCTATTAACTTGAGTGACATGGTGGAATCTAGCCTATCAATCAGGTCCTATCCGGTGAGGCCTCTGTGTGTGCATGACTTCACCTAAGGATTTGGGGAACTCTTGTCTTCCTCCTTAGAGGTAGTATACACATTCTCTCTCTGCCAGACATTCTTATTGACAAACCACATAGAGCCATGCTCATGGTAGCCAGATCCCTGGAGCTGGAAGAGCCACATGGAAAACTGCACCAGGGCTCAGATGCTTCCACTGCCACTGGATCTACCAGTGACCTGTGGCCTTCCTGTACTTGACATCATTACATGTGCTGCGAGAGTCTAAGGAAGAATTTATGTTCTTGCATCAAACATATGGGCTAATGTCAGAATTATGAAATTGATATGGATGTTTTCTCAATATACAATTGCTTTTATATATGTGTCTTACACACATAAGAGTGTCACTTGTTTTTTTCTCTAGTCAACATGATCTAATACAAATAACCTAAGCAACACATTCAAGAATTATAAAAATGACAGCAGTATATACCCTTCAATAAGAGTCGAAAAGAAATCATAAAAATTAAAGCATGAATCAATGAATGGGAAGAAACCAGCAAAACAAGAATCTAGTTCTTTGAAAGTATTAAGAAAAAGACAGACCACTGGCAAACTTAACAAAGGAAAACAAAGAAAAGCTGCAAATATACAAAATAAGAGAGGAAAAGGTGACATTGGACCAGATCTAAAAGAAGTAAAAAGAATGATAACACACGTCTATGAAAAACTGTATCAAAGCAAATTCGACAATCTAAAAGAAATGGGAAAATATCTAGAAATAGATCACCCACTCAATATAATGCAAACAGGTATTGAAAAACTCAACAGAGCCATAACGAAAGAAGAAACAGAACAAGTCATTGAAAAACTAACAATCAAAAATAATCCCCAGATGGCTTCACAGAGAAATTCTACCAAGTATTTTGAGAAGATATGACACCAATACTACACAAACTATCCCAGAACATAGAAAAAGACAACAAACTTTCAAACTCATTCCATGAAGACAATATAACATTGGTAACCAAATCAGGAAAACACACTACACAGATAGAAAATTATAGACCAATATTCTTCATGAACAAAAGCACTGCAATCCTCAACAAAATTTTAGACAATAGACTTCAACATCATATTAAAAAAAATTCACCATAACCAAGTGGGATTCTTTCCAGGGATGCAGGGGTGGTTCAATATTCAAGAAGCAATCAATGTGATGCCCCATATAAACAAGGGAAAGAATTAAAGTCACATGATGATATAGAAAAAGGCAGAAAAGATCTTTGACAATATCCAACACCTATTTTCATCAACATGAAAAAAGCAGCATTTAAAATGCCAACAGACACCATTACACTCAAAATGGAAAAACTAGAAACATTTCTACTGAAAACAGAGATCAGACAGGGATGAATTTTCTCACTATTCTAATTCAACATTATCCTGCATGTCTTAGCTAGAGCCACCAGAAAATAAAAATAACAAAAAGAAGAAACAACAAGGAGGCATCACACAACCTGACCTAGAAACCTACTTATTGGTACAAGGAGGAATATATAAACAAATGTATCAGAATAGAAATGCATCAATCAACAAGTAAATAATCTTTGACACAGGACCTAGAAATATCCGATGAAATAAAGAGAGCTTTTTCAAAAGTCTTGGACAAACTTTATTTCCATAAGCATAAGAATGAAACGGGACCCATATCTGTCTCCAAGCTCAAAAACTAACTCAAGCTGCATTAGCAACCTAAATGTAGACCACAGAGCTGTTCAGATCAGCGATCAGAAAGCTGGAACTAACTTAAGGGCCCTGCTGAAGGGCTTTTAGACTACCAAGTATAATGAAGGAAGCACACACAGTAGAAGACAAGATGGAGCATGCTGAATTTACATTATTTATGCACATCAAAATACTTCATCAGCAGAGTAAAATGAGAGCCCACAGATTTGGGAGGGGGGAAATTTTTTACCAATGACACCAAAGACAAGAGTCTAATTACCGAAATATAGAGAACACTACAATAACTAAATAAGAGTATAACGAACATCCCAATTGAGAAGTAAGAAAAAGATATAAACAGACGGTTCACCAAAAATTAAGTACAAATGTTAATAGACACATTTTTTAAAACTCACAATCACTAGCCATCAGGGAGATGCAAATTAAAACTCCAAGGAGATACCACAATGTTAGCCCAATTAAAAAGTAAATAGCAACAAAATTCACATAGAGGAAGCACACCGGCCTGTGTAATCATGAGATGTCGATGGCATCAGGTATCAAAGACCCACAACAAAAGTCATATCAATGTGAATGAGGGAGAGTGTGGCGTGGAGATACAAAGTCTATCTCCAGGCAATTGGACATCCCTTTATAGAAAGATCACAAGGAAGAGATAAGCCAATCAAGGTGCAAAATAGCGCCAATGAAACATACCACTTTCCTGTAGTTCTTTCTTGCTTCCTCCCTGCCACCATTATGACCTCAATTCTACATTACAAATCTGGCTAGACCAGAGTGTGTACGCAGGTACAGATAAGAGATAGAAACACAATGAATCCAGGACAAATAAATCCTTCATGACCAATAATGAGAGTAACAATACCAGAAGGGGAAGAGAAAGGTGGGGGGAGAAAAGTGAAACTAAACACAGGCATCTACATATAACCCCCTCCCAGGGATACAGAAAACAGAAAAGCAGGTAAAAGGAAATACCAGTCAGTGTAAGACATGAAAAAAGAATAATCATTTATCAAGGGAAGAAGGGAGGAGGAAAGTGAGCTGATATCAAGGACTCAAGTAGAAAGAAAATGTTTGGGAAATGATGAATGGCAGTATATGTACAAATGTGCTTGACATAATGATGGATGTAAAGATTGTGATGAGAGCTGTACAAGCCCCCAATAAAATGATTTAAATAAACAAACAAAAAGCAATGAGTGCTGAAGAGGATTTGGAGAGATTGTAAGTCAAACATACTCCTGGTGGACTTGTAAATAAATACAAGCACTTTGAAAACCCATATGGTAATACTTAAAGCAACTGGGAATTGAAAGCCCATATGATTCCCAAAGAAATAGGAGACACGACACAAATGGATATATGCTCTTCCATGTTTATGACAGCACAGTTCACAATAGCAGGCAACTGGATACTGCCCAAATGACCAAGGGTGGAATAATGAATAAAGTGACTGTGGTACATACACATAATGAATTACTGTGTACCCCTACAAATCAGTGATGAAGCCTGACACACTGCATGACATAGAAAGACCCTGAGTATTACCCTGAGTAAAGTTAATCCATCACAAAAGAACAAATATTGTATGAGACTATTATAAGAAGAAATACCAATTAAACAAATCTTAGAGACGAATTCACAAACAAAAAGATAGAATATCTGGTTACTGGTCATGAACCATAAATCAATTCCATTATGTGCACTTCATCAAAACTACATTGAAAGGGGAGACCTCACATTGGCTGGGGTAACAACTATAAGAAGAGGGAAAAGGAGATGACCATCCACTTGATGCTATAGAACACTTTGTTAGTCTGAGATGAATAGAGAAACAAACTCCTAGACATGGATATATGTATAAAAAAGAACTTTATATACAAGAGCAATTGAATATTGAGAAAATATCCCAGCTCAGTCCAGATCAAGTCTATATGTCCGACATTATCCCAAAAATTCCAATTGGTAAGTTCCTCCTCAGACTCATAAATTGCATCTAAAGATGCCAAATGCAGGAAGTTCACAGGCCAGAGGGTGGAAAGTCTGGTATATCCAATGGCAGTGGAAGCATCTCAGCTCTGACGTGGATCTCCATTTGGATCCTCCAGATACAGGCCTCTAGCATAGCTCCAAGTGTTTTCTCAACAGGAATGTTTCCCGGGGAGTGAGCGTGTGTCCCACCTCCCATGAGCTATTTATCTCCTTAGCTCTTCCAAATGAAGTCATCAAGCTGTGATCTGATTTACAGGCTAAACTCCACCCCTTCACTCCAGTCTCAAATTATGTAACCGAGACAAGACTGTCACAAATCAACAGGCCCTTTACAGAAATGAGAGGAGAACTGAGATATTTAAAGTTTAATTGTGTCAACATGGCTAATAAACACATGTGGAATCAATTGAAGGGCAGAGAGTTGCATGACTCAGTGAGTCTCACCTTTCAGGTTCTCAGGTCTCTTCCTCTCTAATGATCAGACCAGAGTGCCATTGTCTTAGTCAGTTCTCTGCTTCAGCTAGCAGTGCTCACTTCCCAAGACACGTCCAGAGGAGAAGCCACATGGAATAGCCTGATGCAGCCCTGGGTGCTGGAGAAACCATATGGAGACACCTGCCAGGACTGAGATGCTTATACAGATTCAATGAATTTCTACCTCCTGGCCTATGATCCTCCTGCATTCGACATCATTGTGTGTTTTGTGAGTTTTAGGAGGACTTTGTAGAATAGGACTTATGAGCTTGGCCTGGACAGGGTTGGGATGCTTTCTGTAGTTACACTCGCCCTTTATACAAAACTCTCTCTTATGAGTTTCTGTGGATTTGTTTCTCCAGTCTGCCTAGATTAACAGAAGAACCTTACTGGAAAATCAAGCTAAGATCAGGGAACAGAAGCATCTACATTTTTGAGGAGACACTGATATTTCTGTTGATATGTATGGTGGGTATGTCAGTCTGGGTAGGCCAGAGAAACAAATTAATAAACTGCATATGTATATAAGGGAGAGGTTTATATACATGAGGAATGGAACATTAAGGAAGCACCCCAACCCAGTCCAGTTCAAGTCCACAAGTCTAATATTAGCACATATGTCCAATATAAATCCATAAGTCCTCTTTAGACTCACAAAGCACATGCAATGACACCAGGACAATCACAGGCCAGTGGATGCAGAGTCTTGTGTATCCAGAGGGTCTCCCCACAGTTTCTCCAGTTTTCAGGGCTCAGAGCCTATCAGCCTACTGCTATGTGTCTTGTCAGCTGCAAAGTCTCCCAGGGAGTGAGTCTTGTGTATTGTCAGTACAGCATCTCCAAGGAACTAAGCAGTGAGTCTCTCCCCTCCATGGAGGAAATACAGACCGATTTCCCAGAATTCTCAAAAGAAAGCCATGCCCACACAGAGATCTCATTGGCTATCTCCAGATTGAAGGGCTAGACCCCACCCCTACACTCTTAATCCTCAAATTTTGACACCAGATTAGGTGACTACCACATTGGGTAATTGTAAAGGAGCATCCTTAGATCTGGAAGAGATGCTAAACGATAATTGTAGGGAACCAGTTAACCCAATATTATGCTTTTGAGTAGATATCACTAATCTGCTTCTACCCAACAATGTCAGGGACTAAGCACCACAATGACCTAGAAGGACTTGACAAAAAAGTCAGACTGAACAAACTGAACCCTATTTAAAAACTACCTGTACCATTGGATTTAGGATGGAAGTACTTTGATGGGAAACGAAGAAAAGGGTAGATACTCCAAGAAAGTGGAAATGGTGCTCAATGGACTCTGCTTAGTGGATATTTACTGAAAAGGAACACAGAACCACCTTATGCATAGTGTCTTAATGGTCCCCTTGAATTATGTGACAGGTTTTAATCTGGGTGGCACAAATCTGACCTTGGAGGAAACAATACAGGAAAATTTCCCCTCGCACTAACTCCCACATTCAATGTAAACAGAACTCAATCAATTTGAAACTAACCTATACAGATGTATTGCAGCCCATCGTTGGACTACACTCACGTAAACTCCCCATACCAACAATATCTCAAATTCTATGTGATTAGATAAATGATTGATGCTATTAATGCAATCATTTTTCACCCCAAGAGAATAATTGAAAATATTTTTGTTTGCTTTTTGGATTTTTTTTTTTTTTTTTTGCTTTGCAGTGGGAGTTGCCAGAGAAACAAATTCATAAACTGCATATGTATATAAGGGAGAGGTTTTGTTTTGTGGGGCCTTGTTGTTTTTTGTGTTTATTTGGGTTCTTGTTTTTGCTTTTGTGTCATAGTATGACCCCCCAAAGTAAACCAGATTCGCTCATAGCCCATGGACATGCAGGTAGATTCTGAGATACCTCTTCATTCTAGCCCCAATTCAAGTTCTTATGACATCGTCCTGCGCAATACTCCCCCTCGTGAAGAGATCACTGAATGTAAGAGTGCAACAGCAAAGTGTGCTGAAATAAACAGACGGTGCCTGGAAATGAGTTGAAATAGTGTCTGGGGTTTTTAAGTCTCCTTCTGAAACAAGCCGCCATCTAAGTGAGCCGTCAACTAAGTCCATATCAAAGAGCACACCAGTCTGTGGGAGCCTAGGATGACAATAACAAAACCCAAATAGAATGAAGGGGAAAGGATCAGAATTTAAATTGTGAACAGGCAATTTGTAGAAGCACATGGAGAACAGTGGGAGCCCAAAATCCATCTGCAGAATATCTAGTCAGATCAAATTTATGGCGCATTCCCTCTGGCTGCAGGCCAGGGACTTGAACAGCTTTCTTATCAGACAGAAATTTTTGTAAATTTCCAGAGGATCAAACCATGGTATAATGTGATTGGTCAGTTGATCTCCTTCTGACCCCCCTTGAATTTTCTCTAGCCTCAAATCTTTCTCACTTGTTCCATGACTGAAATTTCCTCTCTGGCTTTTAAATATTGTTGGTGGTCTTTCTTTCTGAATCTTTATTTTTATCTTCATATTAGTATTATTTTCTTCTTTCTGTTTCATTTCGTTTTGGGGTTTTGTTGCTTTTGTTAGGTTTTCCAGAGTATGAAACCCAGAAGGAGTGGAGGCTTAGAGACAATAAATGATGCAATGGTTTATCAGAAAGCAGCAGTCTGGCTTTTACTATATTGTGGGGCTTTTTTCATATTGAGATTTCTCTCTTTTGTACTTTGCCATTCTTGGTAGCTTTCTTGACTCTCTGTTATGTGTTTTTCTGTGTTCTATAGCATATGAAACCTAAACTAGTGAATCTATAGAAACAATAACTCAAATAAGGATTCCTGGAGATAGAGTGGAGGAAGTGGTGTGGGTAAGGAGGACTGGATTTCAAAGAGTTCAAGAAGGAAAAAATTATTTTGAAACTCATTGTGGTAGCTATGGCACAACACTGCTTGATTTGGTTGAGCTAATAAATGGTATGATGTCCTAATAAAATTGTTTGAGGGAAAACTGTTGGAAAATTCTAAAATATCAGCTTCATTACAGATGACATCAACGTGGGAGGATGCAATTTAGATTTATAGACAAGTGGGTTTGCCAATACTGAATTGGACAGACTTTCTCACTCATAAACACAGCTGGAACACAATGCTTTCTGTGTGGATTCATTGTTTTAAAACAGTGCCTAGGATGCCTACTAATTACAAGCAGGTATCTATAGAAGAGAGAGAGACATGATATTGCTGCTGCATTCAACCAAATTCTAATCCGGATAAGTAATTCCTCAAATTGAGTCGGGGCTGAGATGTCAAGAGCATTCCAAATAAGAGGATTATACATAATGAAATATTAATATGGTTTACCTTTAGTCCCTAATGAGCTTAGTCCCTAAATGAGCTTTGACCTTTCACTTTCCTAATCAAAATGATTTCTAAGAGGATCAATTCCAACTCCTTTGCCTGGGTTAAAGTGATGTCACTATATGACTCTAAACTGACATTGCTATCTTAAAATAATAAACAAACCACTGTCTAGTGTGGCTCTTTCTCTCTGGCCAGATGAGACTACTTGTAGTCTCTATGAAATGCCATTCACCTTCTGCTTTCCTATCCTTTCTCACGTAATTTCTTCCACCTAGAATATAGTCTTTTCTAATCTGATTCATATTTACTCTATATGGTCCCCCTCAGGTTCCTGTGAAGCATTCCTTGATTTTTCTAGTCATCAATAGCTAGATAAGATTCATTAACATGGAAATCCTTAAGCCCTTAGTGTCTCATTAATCAGTAGGCACTCTTCGTGCTGTCAGTCAATTTGCACAAGTGTATTCTATCTAAAAATTTACGTTGTCAGTTCCTTAAGCATCAGAAATATTTATTATCATTCAATTATGTTCTAGAAATGGGTACAGTGATGTCACATAACATATGTGCTTAAATGTTTGTGCATTGTTTAAAAAGACAAGTCAAACCCATTGTGCCAAATAGGTTCTGTCCCCAAATAGCCCCCAGATGTGTCTTAGTAGAATTGTACTCCATCTGGTTTTCAAAAATTACAGTCTTATGGAAGTAGATCTAGGTCTTACTGCCACAGTGCTGCTGGGTGGATTTAAACTGCGAGTCTCTCCATTAGCAGTCAAACTTAGCTTGTACCCACAGGCTCCTTGCTTATTGAATACATTCCTGTTAAAGTGATGTGTTAAATGCTTTAAAGTGTCAATAACTATGATTTCTCAATAATTCAAACTGCCCCCATTAGTAAAAATGCATCAGTACTTACTCAACTCCTAATAAATCTCCCTGAGAATTCCATGTGCTTTTGCAATGCTGTTAATCCAGTGTGTTTCTAGACAGATGATTCCCAATGCTGTGGAAATATAAGATTGCTGGACTTTTTACCAAATCTTCCTGAGCAGAGCAGGGTTTAATATAACTTGCTTCCAGAAATAGAAGTTATTCCTTTCTCTTTTTCCCCTTCAAATCTATTTAATCTTCTCTTGCAGTAAAGTTAATATAATTTGAAAGCGTTAGCACACTTGCACAGATAGCACAAACTCTTTCAAATTTCAATGTTACAAAAATGCTAATGTTAATTGAAGTTTTCTTTTCTTCTCACATCAGTAGTTCAATGTATATGCAGTACTCTTCTGGCAAAAGAGGCCTAGACATTTATGGTAATTTTTGGCTTTCCAAAATATTAGCAATGTGACTGGCATTCAGCAAAGAAAGGTCAAGGATGCCAGATAGCCTGCAATGCATAGAAATTCCCACACAACAAAATTTCTTTTAATTACTTCATATTCTCACAGTGTTTTCAACCACACCCTGGATATTCATGTAGTTGAAGAAAACTATTTATAATGAATTAGCTAAGGCTAATAATTCTGCTTATATAGGTGATAAATGCTTGACACAACTTTTCTACCCATGGTCTTTGAAATTCCCACCAAATGATTGGGCAGCACTATAAAAATAAATAAGGTTCACCAGAAGATTGATGAAAAAAACAAACCAAAAGCTACAACCTCACTGCCATAAAGTCTGTTGCAATTCACGGTGACCCTATAGGACAAAGCAGACCTGCCAAGTGGCTTTCTGAGACTAAAGAGTTTGTGGGGATCCTTAGTTGCTCCCATGGATCTGCTGGTGAGTTTGAACAGCTGACTTTGCAATTAGCATCCTAACGCATAATCCACTGTGCCACCAGGACTCCATAAGGGATTGTACCCTTTGACAGTAATATAAATAAGGGCAGATGAGCTCATTTCAAGGGCTCAATTTCAGCGTCTGTGCTGCCGAAGCAAGCACAATACAAAGGACTCAAGTAGAAAGAAAATGTTTTGAGAATGATGATGGCACCAAATGTACAAATGTGCTTGAAACAATGGATGGATGGATGGATGGATTGTGATAAGAGTTGTATGAACCCCCAATAAAATAATTTTTTAAAAAATAATAAGGGCCATGGATACTCTTGTGGGATAGGAGCAGTAATTAATGCATATAGAACCCTAACATGGGATGGGGCAGTTTCCTGTCCTGCTAAGTGTAGTGAGTCATCCCAGAGGTGAAAAGGGGGATCACTTGCCATGAAGAAAGAAGAGCCAAGAGTGGCGTGCACCCCTTACACCTGAGATCTTGCACGTAGCCTCAGTGACACAAGAAATAGAGAGAACTGTGACACTGGAGACAATGTGACCATTTCAAAGAATCATCAAACAGAATAGAGAGTTCTCTGTGAGGCATGGTTGGTGTCAGAATTTATAAAACGTTGAATGGAAGGGGAAACCAATTCTGACATCCACCTCATAGGAATTAGCCTTGACCAGTTGATGGTGATTCTCTTCCTCTCCTCTTGTGAATCAGAGGTGTGGGTAGGATAAGGTGGAGTGCCACCTCCTTTAGCTCATCACAGTTTTAAGCAATTGGAGGCATCTTCACCCACGTAGTCTAGCTTTACACTGTGTGGAGGCTAGCTCACTTCTGCTGGATCTTGATCTCGCATCTGGTTTGTTGGCCTCCTGTTACATTGCCTGCCCGTCCCAGACACTATCAGCAAACTTCGAACCTCGGATCCATTCAGCTCTGCATCTGCTAGACTACGCATTCTGCTTAATCTTCCTGTGCTCTATTCATCAGCCCCTGGCGCTTCTCCTGATATAAGTCAAGAGAAGCCCTTTAAACATCTGATGTATGACTTGAACTGAACTACTCTTACTGCTACAGCTATGTGAGCCCTCTTGTCTTATATAAATCTTTCCACTGCACCTAAATGTACCAGCATTACTGCTTTCTGTTTTCTTCTGGACAACCCAACCGAACACAACAACCTTGTTTCAATTCACAGCTCTACCACTTACTGGTTGACCTTGTACCTCTTACTCATTCCCTTTGGGTCTCAGTGTCTTTCTTTTCCAAAATGGGAAGACAATAATGTTGAGCCTAGAAATGTGCCTTAAGAGCTAAATGAGACAATTCTCACAGAACACAAACACAGTGCCAAGCAAGTGGTGGGCTTTAATAAATATTAGCTACTATTACTACTACTGTTAAAAGGATGATGCCTGGACCAGTAAAAAGTCTCATGCCACACTACTTACCCTCGTGAGTCTCCCAAAAGGAATGCTGTTCTCACGCCAAGGCTTCTCTATAGCCCTGATTTTGTTCATGTGGTTTCTATTAAGGCAAAACCCAAGCTGAGACTAGATATTGTCAATTTCTGCTTGGCTTGTGCTAACGTTGACTGCTCCTCCTTAGGTCTGTCTGGTGCTATGTCATCTGGCTTCAACTGTGGGGGAGGACAGAGAGAAGTCAGACAGCCATGAATCTTGCTGTCTGTTCACAAATGTTCACAGTCTCGGTAGGACTGAAAGGAGTACCTGATAAGAGTAATGTATTGCTCAGTAGCAAAGGCAGATGCCCTTTGGATGTGCCCAGGCCCAGGGTCACCAAAGTCTTTGCAGAGACAATGTGTCCAGTTGTGGCCTGTTTTTTCTCAGACACTCCTATACTTCACTGAGAGAAAATATGGGCTTTGGCATCAATGCATTGTCCTGTGTGTGGAAATTCTCACAAGAACTGATGTAAGAATCAACTCACCAATAAGAGGTGATCCTGTGTCATTGTGTATAGATACCTGTTTCAGCCAAATTATATCTTTTAAACAGTCTTGGAGAAAATCAAATTATATTTTATAATTCTGTAGGTCAATTAGGAAGAGAAAAACACTTCATTTAGAGACAGCCGCGGTTTACTTTTTTGGGTATATTATATAAATAAGAGGCACACATACAAATTGCTGTCAGCACTCAAATTCCCCTATGTTTCACCATCACCCCCCTTCCCATCAACTTGCCACTTAAGATTCAAATAACATATCTCTTAATATGTTTGGATATAAGCACAAATTACAGTTTAAGCAGTATTTTCATAAGTGACTAATACCTCCCTCTGAGGGTGTTAGAATGATTTAGTTGGTGGTTGGAAGAATGCAAAAGCAGACACATATACTTTCTCCCTTACTATGGGCTAATGTGTAAAAGTTTTTAATTGCCTAGAGAGCGCTGAGTTATTTATTTACTTATTTATTCTGAAAAGAGAATGGTAAGTCAAATTAGCTTAATACCTATGGTGTGAGAGGTAAATTGAAGATTAGATCAGATATTTCTTGGTAGTGGAACTTTGGCTAGCTTCATTGACTCAGATCCTTCAAAGAACCAGAAAACTATCAAAATATTGTATAGGATAGGAGTTTGTGAGAATAAAGTAAAAATGCTACACATAATTAGCATATGAGCTGGCATGTCGTGAGCTCCAAAGAAATATCTCTAACATGAGGCCCACAGCAGAAATGTGGTCGGCGCTGTTGGCTGGCATTTGGTTGGTTTCAATGAGCAGCGGTGCTACGTACAACAGAATGAAACGCTGCTTGATCATACATCCTCCTCCCTTTGTCCTTACGCTTAAGCCCACTGTTCATCCATCTTGCCAAGGGTTCTCTTTCTGCTGCCCCTCTATGTTACAAAGCATAATGTTATATGTGCTCTCAAAAATTGCTATTTTTCAGTCTCTCTGGCTTCAGCTCAGTATTAAAGTCCCCAATGACTCTTGCTCTTTGCTTTATACAAAATGTAGCAGGGAACTGAGAAGAAAGCCAAACAGTGAAAACAAGCCTTTGTCAGCTATGCCTTGTGGAAATCACCTAGACAGTGCAGAAAGACACAAGCAATTTTTTGAGGGATGCTGCTGAAGGAGTCTGTCCCAAATGTGTCCTCGCCCAATGAAGTGTCTCGGCTTGAAATTTGTTGCTAAGATCAGAGCTTTAAAGATAACCCTTAGCCTGTACCCTTCTCTTCCACTCATATCTGTATGGCCTTAGGCAAGCTGCTTTAAGATTTTCTCATCTGTCCCTGAGGTAATATTACTATGTTAGAAAGTTGTAGTATATATTGATTAGCTAGACTGTGACATCATGTAGTAGTTGCTGTTAGCAGCCACCAAATTAGTCCTGGATTCATGGCAAACCCAAAGAGACCACTGTGCAGATTTTCACTGGTTGATTTTCTCAAAGAAATAGCTAGGTTTTTCTTCCTTGTTTTTCTTAGTCTAGAAGCTCTGCTGGAGTCTGCCAGTATCATAGCAGCATGAAAACCATGGAGGACAGGTAGTGGTAGCTGCACTTGAGGTGCATTGACTAGGATTTGAACATGGTAAGACCATGAGAACTCACACCCTCAGTTCATTCAGAGTAAACAGTACCACTTTATTAAAATGTTGCATCCAGCATCTACAGCCATTGGTTCTCCCTAGCTCCATGACCAGGCTTTTCTTGTCTCCAGTATTCTTGGCTCCACCTGAGATTTTGCATTTATTTACATGCCTGTCTCCCTTCAGAATATAAATATCATGAGGTTGGGTTTTTGAGTGTTTATTCACTCTTCTACTAATGTTGGACCTATGGAGTAAGTACTCCATAGGAAGTGGTGGAGTGAATGAGTAAATACGTGAATGAATATATTTCTATAAAGAGCCGAGTTCTTGAGAGAAAATGATAGCCTTCAAGAGGGAACTGTAACATCTAAATTCAAAATTAAGCCACCAAATTGATTCTGATTCCTAAGGACCCAGTCCCAGCAAAATCAATTAGCTCAATGACCTATCCTTAGGCTAGTAAACTGATGACTGAATTCTAATTCTCCAATCTCTAAATGGATAAATACCACTTAATGCACTTAGATCAAATGAGATAACATTCAATCAAGGGGGGAAATCTTCCTTTAAATTTTGTTACTTCCAATGGATGCTTTTCCAAGTTATGGCAACCCATGTGTGTCATAGGAGAACCACATTTCACAAGGTTTTCAAAGCAGATCACAAGGTGTGCCTTCTGAGGCATCTTTCAGTGACTTTGAATGACCAGTCCTCGGACATTCTAGCTAGCAGCAGAATGTTCCAGCACCCAGGGACTTTTTGAGCACTATAAAACACAATACAGAAATGAAATATTAATATTTGTAAGTTAGTGTTTATTTCTTAAATAATACCTGAATATAAATGTCCCAAATGTGTAAAAGAAATGCTTCATTTAGGAATAACTGCTCTACCTGGCCCACCAAGTGCTAGCTCATGGTCTTGGCCTTGTACCTACCAGCTATACAAACATGACTAAGCATGGCCTGGATGCTCATCTGTCCTCTCCAGCAAAATTCCCTTGGCACAGACAGTCCTGAGGTCAGCGCAGACAAAGTAATGTTATCTACAGCTTAACGATGCTAAAGTAAAGCTTTTGTCAGGAGTTGTCACTTTCTGGTGGTTGCCAGTGAATGTAATGGAAAATGAGGTGTGGTGGATCCTACTGCAGAAACCATTCCCTCAGCTGATGAGCTCATAGGAAAGTCTAAGTGCCATAGGAGTACGGCAGATGGAGAGTTGTCTCTAAAGTTGTGGCAGGAAAGATAAAGAGATGGGAAAGGCTTGGGCTGTTATCCACCTGTCTTTTGACTTGAGTTATTGCTTTAAAAGGAAGGTAGGCCCCAAATATTCAGAATTATTACTCCTCATGTCTAAATTTAGGAGAAAATAGCAAAAACAAAATCTCATCAGTGGGTGACACCCCACAGGTCCAAAAATTGCATGAGCACACTGGCATTTGCATACTCAATGAGTCAGTCATATGGAGAAGGCCAACACCGTGACCATCATGTGAAGACCAGGTACATTTGGGTGAAGTGTCTGGCTAAAAGAAGCAGGTACCCAGAACAAGACTAGAGTCTCTGTCTGTGTCGTCTCTAGGAAAGAGCAGGATCAAGCATAAAAGCAGGATCCTGTGGAAATGTATGGTGTGCTCCATCAATGTGAAATACATGACATAGTAAATTGAAGAGAAAGCCATAGACCCAAGTCTACTTAAATGTTCTTATTGAAAGTGAGCATCTACTGCATGCAACACTACTCCTTCCCATCCTAATTTAACTCAAAGACTATGACAACAATGTCTCTTTAGAGATAAGGACATTAAGGCTCAAAAAGATTATTGCAAAGTCAGGATTTAATATTGGTTCTCCTGATTTCAAGTCTAAATTTCCTTTCCTTAATATCTGCCAACTCCCAAGTGTACATTCTCTCTACCACACCAACCATATTTCTTATGTTTTTTTGTTCAGTATCTGGAAAGTAACACTCACCACTTCAAGACGGGTTTTCTATGCTGAATTAATCAAGGAAATATTTCTTTTCCTGGTTCATTTGATAATACATTCACTACACAACTATTTATTGATTAGATAATAAATTCCAGTCATCTCCTCATTCTTTAATATTTACTACTTATTAAGGCTTAGGTTTTGCATCATCAATACTGTTAGCTAGGTATGCTCATGTGGATAATTAAGACTATTTGATGCAGGAATGTCAGGATGGATGACCCTTCAGAAGCAGTAATGGAAGTAATGATTGCCTGAGGATATAGAATACAGGGGCAGAAAAGGGGAACCAGAGAACCAGATGTGTGGAAGGAGGAACTGATAGCAACAATATAACGCCACTCGAGGGGAGCAAATAACAGAATTGTAGTGAATGGATATGTTAGATGGGGTAAGATATGGCATATGTATATAAGTGTGTATGTGTGCATATATGGGGTACCCTCCCCACAAATGGAATTGCCCTGGGTGGCGTGAAGCTTTCTTTTTTGTTTGTTTTGTTTTGTTTTTGTTTTGGGGAGCATCACTGCCCTCTGGTGGTCATGAGAGCTACCCAGTCTTGCTCCCGGAGAGCTGCTGCTGGATTTGAACAACTAAGCCCATGGGCTGAAGTCCTGCACTCAACCACAATGCCACCAGAGCTCAGCCTGGAGTGAAGTTTTCATAGTACACATTTTCCCCACTAGGCGAGTATCAAGCAACTTGCTCTGAGTTGGTGCATCCAATGACGACGTCTAGAAAAGTTTTTGCTTGTCATAGTGAACTTTTTCATAAAAGCAATTTCACTTGAACCTTGTTTTGTGTGGAGGCCAATTTAAAAGAATAGTGTGCAGCGGTGAAATTTTGTTTTCTGCTCAGGAAAAGCACAGCAGAAACTTTTGTGATGCTGAACACAGTTTACAAGGACAGCGCTAGGGGAAAAACACAAGTGTAGAACAGTTAAGCCATTTCAAAAAAGGCGAAATGTCAATTGGTGACAAACCTCATTGGGGACCTCAGTCAACTTCCCTTACAGATAAAGATGTCAACTTTTAGTGCATTTGGAGTTCATTCCACTGGGTCAGACTCTTAATCAAACTTTATGTTCAGAGGTTCTGACATAAAAGGCCTGATTTGTGACAGATGGGGGACTGGTTTTGCCACCACAGCATTGCACCTGCTCCACAACCATCTTAGTATGCCTGCTTTTGACAAAAAAAAACAGCATGCTTCCACCTCACTCACCTGACTTTGCTTGTGCAGCTTATCTTTGTTTGCACAGATGAAGAGGTACATGAATGGACAGAGATTTGAAGGAGCTTAAGAGGTGAGGGGAAAAGCAAGGGAGATGCTGTCAGTCATACAAATATAAGAGTTTGACAAATTTGACAAATGAATTCAATGTAATGGAGAGTATTTGAAGGTTATAAGTTCCTTTGTAAAAAAAAAAAATTAAGTACATAGTGTTGAAAAATTCCATTTGGGGAGTGCCCCCTGATGTATGTGTATATATATATATATATATATATATATATATATATATATATATATAAAATACAGGGCAATATATATATATATAGATAATAAAGCAATAATAGCAAGGTTCCTAGGGGGAAGGGTGTGGAGGAAAGGGATAAAGAAAAGCTGCTATCAACGAGTACAAGAAGAAAGAAAATATTTTGAAACAATGTTTTGTAGCAATTGTACAATTATGCTTGATCTATTTGAACTATGGAATGTTAGTACATCTGCAAGAACTCCCAATAAAGTGATGAACAATTTTTTAAAAATAGCACTCGCTCATCCCCGGCTTCCAAGCACAGCATGGCGGTCAAGGTGCAGACAACCAAGTGAGGCGATCCTCATGAGTTAGGACCCATATTCCTGCAGTATGCCATTACTGAGGTTGATGGAGAACATTACATGACCCCAGAAGACTTTGTTCAGCATTCTCTTGGACTGTACAATGATCCAAATAGCAATCCAAAGATTGTGCAATTCTTGACAGGAGTCGCTGATTAAACCAAGGTTGGTTGTGAACTGTGCAGCAATGAATATTGGAAAGTGGATGATGGGCTGTCCCCTGTTTCCTATATCATTTCTGGACATATGCCCAGGAGTGGAATTGCTGGGCCGTAGGCTAGCTCCATCTCCTCACCTCACTTTTAAAAGAGGTAAATCTGCGCTAATTCAAATTTAAAAACTTCATAAACCTTCATTTTTGTTTTTTTCCCACTTTGGGGTAAGTCTGTTGGGGGTTAATAAGCTATTGATCCATAGGATTCGGTCATTGTGGCAGTCATGTCCTTATGTCAATTTCATGATTGAGATATAGGGGTGGAGTCTAGCCTGGAGATAGTCATTGAGTAGTCAATGAGGCTTTTGTGTGGGCCTGGCTTGCTCCTGAGGCTACTGGGGAATCTTGAACTATTTCCCTCATGTAGATGAGAAGCTATCTCCCCAGTTATTGGGAATTAGTCTCAGAGATGATTAATTATGGACAAGACAAGATGGCAGCATCTGAGGAATCGGAGAAGCCACACGGCTTTGCCCTGATGGAGCCAGACCTCTGAAGCTGGAGAGGCCATGTGGAGACCCCTCACAGCAATGAGTTGCTTCTGTCACAACTGCATGCTGTTGATAGACCCTGAGCCCTGGAAGCGAGGAGCCATGGGGAGACCCCTGCCAGTGCCAGGATTCTGCACCCACTGACCTATGACTTCGTGAGTTGGAAGGAGACATTATAGACTGGTATTGGGCATATGGGTTAATATTGGACTTATGACTTTGTACTGCACTGGATTGGGATACTTTTTAATGTCCTATTCCTTTTGTATATAAGCCCTTTCCTTATATCCATATGCATGTCTATAAATTTGTTCTTCTAGTCTACCTAGACTAACAATCATAAAAATTAATGTTAGTGAAATATGTGCATTATTTTTTAAAAAAACACATAAAACTGTTATTTTCTAGAAAAAAATAAATATCAGACATCAAGCTAGATATCCTAGCAAATAAGTAGACCTGATCCCAATCCTCAAAGAGCAAAATTCTAAACTCACTGCCATTGTGTAGATTTTAAACTCATAGTGACACTTTAAGGACAGGGTATAACTGTCTCTGTGAATTTCTGAACCTGTAAATATTTATGGGGACAGAAATTCTCATCTTTTTCTTCAGGAGTGGATGATGGGTTTGAACTGATGACCTTAGAGTTGGTAGCCCAATGTGTGACACAACATGCCAACAGGAATCCTTCCCCTGGGAAGACAGTTTAACTGCTATGTAAAATAGCTCATCATATAAGATACCTTATCACTCTCCTCAAACTGTATTCAGAAAGGCGATTTTCATTCTATTTTACACTGTTTTTTTCAAAAAGATACCTCAGAAAAATATCAGCGGTATTTCAAACCCTGTTTTTAATCAGTGTCTGTCCAATGATGAGGTTATGAATAACAAACAGGTAATGTTGCCTTGATTCATTGTATTTTAAAAGATACTTTTAATTAATTTACTACCAAGATTTGCATTATGGTCTGTATACAATGAGTACAGTTGAGATCAATCCTGCATCAGACAATGAGACGTGGACACCTTGCCTGGAGCTGAACCCTTTCTGTCTGACTCCAGGCATCAAGTTTTAAACAGTCCTCATGTTTCTGGGTGTTTTAGTACATTTGAACTTGGCTAAAGACAGTTTCCTGTTTCTAAGAAAAGACGGCCTTAGTGTTGCTTTGGACAGTAGATCCTGTTGACCTACGAGAAGTCAAGGGCAGCATTGGTAAAAAAGGGAAGCTATCAGGGAGGATCTGTTTTCATGAACACCCTCCAGCCCAGAGGTGTCTCATGGTTCACACACTGTCACAAAGGAAGGCTCATAGAAAGTTTGACAAATATGTGTCAGATTGACTGAAAAGGGAATAGAAGTTTATGTCTAGGCCAAATATCTGAGATTTTCAAAGAAGGAGCTTGTGTGCATTGAATGTTCAAGATCTAAGAATAGACTCTGCTCTTTCCTTGTCTCCTGCATGAACTCTTTCCTGCTTCATCTCCCACGATCCAGCTCTGAAGTGAAATCACTTGTTGCTACCATAAAGGCAGCTGTTTTGGCCAACTTTCCTGTCCTCACCCTCTGGCTGCAACCAGTGGAGCTCTGGGGACAAACACACACAGAACTGTTGAGACAACCAGTCTGTGGTGGGGAGCAAGACCCTGTGATGCAAACAAGAAATCTAGGAGAGGAAACTGGGTTCTATCCCTGAAAGGAAGTTTCACCATCTTTGTCTTGATGTTAATGGCAGCTGCCTCACCCTTCAGACCACCCCCATCCCCCAACTGCACCCAGCCTTGACATTACTGCTTACACAGCGTTTGGGTTTGGCGAGCAACCTACTAAGTTTTATAAAGAGTCAGTAACACCAGGTTCAATCCAGACTCCATGACTCACCAACCTTGCATGAACTTTCATCAGCTGTTCAGTTTCCCTAACTCTCCATCTCTAAATGAAGAAGCCATCTCTCATAAGTTGAAATGGTAACAGTTCAGGTAATGTATGGAATTTCCTTCTAATGGATCTGTTTCCACTCTCGCTTTCTCATTACAATTATGTTGAAATAGAATTCACATCATGTTGCTTCCCTGTTTAAACCTTACATTTAAAAAGATCTCTATGGAAGCCTACAAGTCCAGGCCCATTGGCTAGCCCATAAGCACCATCACTTGCTCCACCCACTCCCTTCTGTTCACAGACCCTCGTTCTCATCTCCAGTGTACTTCTGCTCCAAGAGCATCCCACTTGCTCATCGCTCATGGATCCTCACCCTGCACTCTTCAATGAGCAGCTTCTTCTCAGCTTTCAAGTTTCAGTACAGATGTCACCTGCCAGATGGCAGGTCTCTAAATCTGCTACACTCTTCCTCCTTCCCCTGTGACAATCTATCCAAGTTCTTTATTATTTTATCACAATATTCAACTCATTGGCCTGGAGTTGTCAATGTCCTTTTTGTATCATGGCTTATTGTCTCACCCAGCAGAAAGTAAGCCCACAGGGAATGACAATTTTATTGTCACCTGCATTGATACCTAGTAGAATAGTGCCAAGAAGAGCTGGTGGAGCAGTGATTACATACTAGACTGCTAACTAAAAAGTTGGTGCCTTGAATCCATGGAATAAAAAGGTGGTAAATCTGCTTTTATAAAAATTACATTGCAGGGGCTGAGCCCCGGTGGCGTAGTGGTTGTGCACGAGACTGCAGCCCACTGGAATGGAGGTTCAACTCCAGCTTCACAGGAGCAAAGGCTGGGCCTCCTACTCCCACTAGCAGAGAGCAATGATGTCCAAAAAACCAAAAACCCAAAAAAAAATTACATTGAAAAGCCTATGGGGTCATTCTAGGATGTCCTATAGAGTGGCTATGAGAAGCAATTCAATGGTAAAGAACTTTGATTTTTTTAAAAATCTTTTTATTGGAGGCTCATGCATTGTTTTTCACAATACATAAATAAACATTGTGTCAAGCACCCTCACATGTCCACTTCTGTTATTGTTCTCCAATCGTCTGCCTTTTCCCTTGAGTCCCTTGTATCGGCTTTTCCATCCCTCCCCTCTTCCCCTGTTCTCTCCTCCGCACAAACCCTCAATACTTTATACATTGTTATTGTTCTGTCACATCTCACACTGCCCGACCTCTCCCCTGATGCCCATCCTTCAAATAGGAGCTTATGTGTATATCCTTGCAGTTGGTTCCATCTCTCTACCCCACCTTCAACAGCTCCAATCTAACCACTGGGCTGAAAGAGCTCATCCATCTTGATTTCCCCATATCTCCAGCTCCCCCCTATACTAGTGTACCTTCTCCAGTCCATCTGGATTTGTAAGGTAGAGTCAGGACCATGATGGTTGGGGGGGAAGAACTTTGATTTTCAGTTTTCTTTAGAATGTTGTTCTTGTTAGGTGCCATTGGGGCAGTTTCAACTCATAGCAATCCTAGGTACAATAGAATGAAACACTACTTAATCTGACACCACTTTTATAATTATTTCTAGCTTTTACAATCATGTCTGGCAGATGCTAGAAGCTAAGGGTAAATATTATTTTTAAGCTGACTAGCAATACTTAGCAGTGCCTGTTAGATAAATATTAGGAACCTCTTTATTGTATAAATGATTAACAATCTTGGCTGCTAAAGTTTGCTTTCAAAAGGTTGAAAGTTCCAGTCTACTCAGAGTTGTATGGATTATGACAATGTGAAGGAGACCAAAATCCTCAATATGGGTTTGAGAGTTAATATAAATTAGAGTTGTCCAGGATTTTGTCTTGCTAGGATCCATAATCAATGCTCATGGAAGCAGCAGTCACAAGATCAAAGGATGAGTTGTATTAAGTTAACCAGTTGCACAAGACCTCTTGAGAGTATTAAAAACAAGGACGACGGTGTATCTGACTCAAGCCATGGTACTTTCAGTCACCTCATATGCATTGGACATTGAATAAACAAGACCAAAGAAAAATCAGTGCATTTAAATTTTGGTGCTGAGGAAAATTGCTGAAAGTCCTCCAAAACTCATTGCCATTGAGTCAATACTGATGGCAGAGTTCCAAGACAGTACATGTCTGTAGGAGCAGGAAGCCCAGTCTTTCTCACAAAAAGTTGCTGGTGGTTTTGAACTCTCAATCATGCAGATTGCAGCCCATCGTAAACATTACACCACCAGGGCTCTTATTGAAAGTATCACGGACTGCTAAAAGGACAAATGATCTGTCTTGGAAGAAGTATGGCTAGAGTTTTCTTCGAGGCAAGGATAACAAGACTTCACTTTACATACTGTCAAGAGGGACGAATCTCTGGAGAGTGACATCATGTTTAATAAAGTGGAAGGGCAGCAAAAAAGATGTGTAAAGCACATCCTTTGCAGAAACCCTCTATAGAAACTCTGTAGAGGATGAGGCTAAGGAGGACAGGCACATTATGGGTGTTAAGACTATCTGATTTCTTGAAAGCTCCAAACTGCTCTGTCTCATTCCTACCTATGTATTGCTACTGAGATGGAATTAATAGCAATATCATAATTACAGACTTTTCATTAGTTATTCCTGGGGATCTGGGAGAAGAAAGATACCAATATTTGAATTTATAGACATTTGCATGCTTGGAACACCAACAGATGAGTTAAGGTAAGATATCCAGGGTATATTAAAAGACACTCTAAAAAGTAGCACACTACATATTAACATAAATCTCAGAGTGCTCTGCCTCCAGAAAAACAGTATGCTAAATGGGAATGAGAATAAACTGAAGTCACCAGTCTGGATATGAGGAAGGTCAGGTTATATGAATATGGACAAAATGTCCCTCCAAGGTCACATTTTTCTCATATGAAATAGGGTGATAAGAGTAACTTCTTTTTTAAAAACATTTTACTGGGGGATGATGCAACTCTTACCACAGTTCATATACTGTGCTTGACATGTTCATACATGTCAGGCACATTTGTTGTACATTTGTTGCCCTCATCATTTTCAAAACATTTGCTTTCTACTTAAGCCCTTGGTATCAGCTCCTCATTTTCCCCCTCCTTTTCCACTGCCCCCTCCCTCATGAACCCTTGATAATTTATAAACTATTATTATTTTGTCATATCTTAAACTGCCCAATGTGTTCTTTCACCCACTTCCTTTTGTCCATCTCACAGGGAGGAGGTCATATGTAAATCCTTGTAATCAGTTCTCCCTTTTTACCCTGCCTTCCCTCCATCCTCTGGTATTACCACTCTCACCACTGATCCTATAGGGATTATCTGTCCAGGATTCCTTGTGTTTTTGGTTCCTATCTGTACCAGTGCACATCCTCTGGTCTAGCAGAATTTGTAAGGTAGAATTGGGATCATGATAGTGGGGGGTAAGCATTTAAGGACTAGAGAAAAGTAGTATGTTTCATCATTGCTACCCTGCACCCTCACTAAATCATTTGTCTCTTCCCCACAACCGTTCTGTAAGAGGATGTACCAATATGTACAGATGCGTTTTGAGTTCCCAATCTGCACTCCCCTTCATTTACAATGATAGAATTTTTTTGTTCTTTGGTGCCTGATACCTGATCCATTCGACACCTCACGGTCACACAGGCTGGTATGGTTTTTCCATGTGAACTTTGTTGCTTTTGAGCTAGCTGGCCACTTGTTTGCCTTCAAGTCTTTCAGATGCCAGACACTATATCTTTTGATAGCCAGGCACCATCAGCTTTCTTCACTGCATTTGCTTATGTACATATTTGTCTTCAACAATTGTGTCAGGAAGGTGAGCATCAGGAAATGCAATTTAATAAAACAAAGTATTCTTGCATTGAGGAAGCACTTGAGTGGAGGTCCAATCTCTGTCTGCTACCTTAATACTAAACCTATAAATATACACACATTGATCTATCTCCCCATCACAGATAAATATATTTATATATGTACATGCCTATACTTAGACCTCTATAAATGCCTTTTGCCTCCTATTTCTTTCCTCTATTTCCTTTTACTTTCCTCTTACCCAACTATCGTGCTCAGCCTTCATTTGGGTTTCAATAGTTTCTCTTGGTTGCATTGCTCTTCAGCAATTCCTGCCAGGTTTCTCACACCTTCCTTGTCACTGATTTTGGATCACTTGTTGTTCCCTTGTCCCTTGGTTGGTCAGCATCACCTCCTTTTCCCCTCTTCCCCCTCTCCTATGTGTCCCCAGAACCACTAGTCCCATTGTTTTCTCCTCTAGACTGTTCAACCAGCCTATCTTACCTGGATAAACCTGCAAGATAATAATATGAACCAAAGAAAAGACGTAGCAAGATAAAGCATCAAAAGAAAACAAAATGTTGACATCAAAAAGCCCAATGATCAAAAATATATATTAATTAGCTAATTAATAATAAAAAAAGAAAAACCCATAAGGAGTTCAAGGTCTGTTTGTTGACTTCTTGGAGTATCCTCCACAGCCTCCACTGGAATTCAGGGTGTCACCCCTGAACCCAAAGTTTGTCCTTTGCTCTCCCTCAGGACCTCCCTGCTCTGCTTCTCCCACTGCTCTCCTGCATACCCTTAGTGTTTTGCCTCAGTGTGATGGGGTCAGACCAGGGCAACCTCAACACTGTGTCTCAGTGTTGTTCCTTGTAAGGCCATAGGTCAGTGAGGGGCGTCATGTCTCATAGCGAGGCAGCCATATGGTCTTCTCTGTGCCTTGGCTGTTCTGAGCAGGGATGTCATCATCCAGGCTTGGTGAGCCAGGATGAACTCCACTGTCTTCCCCTTTCATTTGCTCCCATGTGCTCCGATCAGACAGGTCCCATGTTCCACTCCCTGATGCAGCTTCAGTGCTGTCTTCTAAAGCAAATTCTTCTGTGGGGAGGGGCAGCTATGCATGTAGTTGGGATTGGGGCAGACTCTGAGACCCTCCACTGGCTCCCCGCTCCATGCCGGCACACTGCATTCACACCTTGGAACATCGGGTTTAAGTCTGGTCTATATTTCCCTGTGGAGACATAAGCAATACCCTCCCTTTGGATGGCTTAGTGTCCTGTCCCCCCACTACTACTAGTGGGTAGTGCTATCTACCCACTCCCCCAACCTTTTAAGTTGACTGCCATATATAGCCCTAGATATGATCTGGCCCCTGCCATACTACCTGGACCTCATCCCAGGAATTTTTTGATATAGTAGCTTTCTGCTATGCCCCTTTTGAATTTTTTTTAAAGCTTACCTCAGCGGACTCGTGTTGTAGTCGTCCTTCTGGGTTTGGATTGTGCCACTTTGCATAATTTCCTCCAGTTCTTCCTATGTGGTGATATGCTTCATGCGTTTGCCACTGCTTTTTAGCAATGTGTAGTATCCCATTGTATGTATGTATGTATCACACTTTTTTTATCTGTTCATCTGTTGATGGAAATGTGGTCTGTTTCCAGCTCCTTGAAATTATGAATTGTGCCATGCTGAACTTTGGAGCACAGATGTCTGGCCATGGTTTGTTTCTTGCTTCTTCTGGAGATAGGCCCAGTAGGAGGATTGCTAAGTACCTAGCTCTGAAAGCATTTTAAATTAGCATTTAAATGGTATCAGACATGAACCATAGCTATAAATGGGAGAGTGGAATTAAGGTTTGTGGACAATAGATTCTTCCTTGAAATATTAATACATGAATTGGAAAGTATTATATGACAGGAATCTTGAGTTGTGGATAGTCAGGAGTGGTGTCAATCACAAAATCATCTCAACTATTATTCTCATAAATTATCAATAGTTTCTGAAAACTGCATTCCAAAATTGTTTCTCTGAGTTGAAAGTGGCACGAAAATTCTTTTTTTTTTTTTTTGAGACCAAATGGGTCTTAAGTTTATTTCATTCATTCATAGAAAGAACTCAGGCCTTAAAATCTGGTGAAGTCACTACAAATCCTAAGATGGATTTCTTATTCTCTAATTGCTTGCCTGAAACAAGAGTGTTAAATAAATTTCAAGGATTTTCAAACATCCCACCCCATCCCCTTAGCAGTTATACTCTTATTTTTGACCCAAGTCAAATGTTATGTGTAACACAAGTATGTGACACTAATAAAGATAGAACTAACTGATCAACGACCAGATAGACATATACTTTTTATAAGTGACACTTTTGAGACTAAAGGGGGCACTATAAAGAATGCTTCCAGGATTATAGGTTTAAACTGGGATACACATTTACCTAACTTTGACCAACCTGTACAGCTATCCCTTTTATAATTTAAAGTGGTCCCCATTCTTCTTTGCATACTCTGAGGTCCTCAGAATGTAGTTTACAAATCCTTGACCCCAAAGATATCTGATGTCCCTTTCACTCCATAGGTGGGGACTCCACTCTACAATAGCAACCAATCTTTTAAAATGAAGAATTGAACAAAAAGAAGGTGTGTTATGCCAGATTGACTAGAGAAATTCAGTGACACTCAAATATATGTAAAAGAGACCTAAATATCGAGGGGCAATTGTATATCAAGCAAACATCCCAGCTCAGTCCAGAACAAGTCCATAAATCTGATACTAGTGCACAAGTCCTTCTTTAGACTCATGCAGTCACAAGCAGTGATGCAGAATGCAGGAATATCACAGGCCAGTAGATGCAAAGTCATTGTGGACACATTTCTAGGTCTCCATCAAATATCTGAGAGTCGGCAGCAGAAAGGTGAAGGAGAGAGGGAGGGAGGTTCCCAAGAGCGTCCTTGGTGAGTACTTATAACTAGCATCATGTGAGTGACAAGGCTGGTGAAGTAGGGCCTGCAAGCAAAACGCCTCACAGGTTCATCTATGAGTTCCTCAGCCTCGTTGGACCTTTGCACTCACCTAACTAGCACTGAATGTACAACATGCTATAGAAAGAAGCCTACATTTAAAAGACAGCTCTGTTATACAGAAATTAAATGTTACCATCAGACCCTGCAGGGATTCCAGAAGGTGGCACTTCCTATTGCTTCACTTTTATGACCTCCCAGCCTCCTCTGCTAGTGTGGCTCTAATTAGGCCTTTGCGCTGTAGTCATTTGGAAGTACTCTTCCTGTTCCTGCTAACTTTCCTGCTAAGTTTGTGGGCAGAAAACAAGGAGCCAGAGCCTCGGCAGAGAAGTTTACCCTTCGCAGGATGAGACAAGCAGCTATGAGTAAGATTGGACAACCTGCCCCAACTCATAGCTGCCCGGAGATGATGTGAGTCACCACATGTACTCTGATGTAAATACACACACACAAAGGTGCACACATATATGAACAGACCAACTCCTATTCACACATACATCATAAGCAGGTGTTCACACACACTCTTTCACACATGTACACATAGATTCCAGTGCACACACACATAAAATGTGTGTGTGTATGCATACATACACAGACATTCACACAATTTCACAAATGCGTAATCACACCCACTTATAAGCACTAAATGCACATGTGCACGTGATACACACTTGCACACTATGTACACATATACATATGAAAACACAAGCAGGCATGCACACATACACCATTACCAACCCCACTCATTACACAGAGGGAAAAATAGAACCCAGATATTTTCTAGACCAGCCTCTCTTTCCCCAGGCCTCACCAGCCTCTGTTGGATCTGGCTTGTTTCAATGAAAAATGAATCCTAAAGCCCTAGAGCCTTCTTGGTGATTTATAGAGAACTTTACTTCCACATGGGCTTTCCTCTGCAGCTGGAAAGTCACAGGGGAGAGAACCATGAATGGGTACTAAGATGAGAAGCAGATGTTCGGAGGCTTCCCTGGGAGGCATTTCTCCACCTTCACTCTGGCTTCATGAGGGGAAAGGGGCTCAGTCCCTGAAGAGCAGTGTCTTGAGCTACCTACAATTTCCCTCTCCCCACCCCCACTCCTACTCCTTGTCTTTCGGACATCCTGACATTTGGAACAAAATCTTCTTGGGGCTCTTGTTTCTTATTTTATTAAAAACAAATTAATTGTAACATTTCTGATCATTGGTCTCTTGCTATCAAGGAGATCATGAGCCAGTGAGGATGTCAGATGAATAACACCGAAGTCCATGGCCATCAGGTCAACTTGGACTCATCACGACCTCAGGGAACAGAAGCCATCAGCTTCATAGGCTTTCTTCAACTGCAGACATTCAGGAGAGCAAGCAGCCTCAGTTTTCTCCCAAGGAGCAGTTCACTCCTAGTGAGTAAAGATTAATCCTCTGCACCCCTTGGGCTTCCTGATCCAGAAATAGGCCATTTCAAAGAGGCCTGTTCTATGCTATGGTAAGGCAAGCAGTTTCTGAGAGGGACAAGTGGCTAATGGATTGACTAAGCCTGGTAATCTGTTTCTGAAACAGCATATCCATCAAAAATCCTAGAGAGCAGTTCTACTCTGCACCCATTAGTTCATCATAAGTTGGAATCAACCTGAAGGCAATGGTTTGATTTGTGGTAGAAGGCACCTAGGAAAACAGGCCTATCTGCTTTCTGAAAGCTATCATTGAATCCCGGTGAATCTCGGTTCTACTGTGTTAGAGATAGACTCACCATGAATTGGATTCAATTCAATGGCAACTTACTATTATTTTGTTTGTCATGATAGAGTAGGCACTGAACACTGTGAACATATATAGAAGTGGGATTTGTGAGCCTACTCTTGGGGCTCAAGGGAGTCCTGGAATGTCAGAGAACATCTGAGCTGAGTTTTGAAGATGTTAACCAATTGCAGGTGGATGGATGTCATTCTTTGGGGCGGGTAACGTGTAAATATCCAGAGAGCTGCATGACAGCCTCTAGAACTCTCTGTGGCGTGAAAGTGAAATCCTGAGAATCCTCCATGATATATCCTAGCATAATGTAATCACTTTCATAATGGGATCTTCCCTTAGCAGCCGATCCATGGTAAGAAAATTAGAATGGAACACTACGTCGCTACTAAGATCACAAACTTGATGCAACCAATTGAAATAACATTTCCACACAGTGTGAACTACTTTCACTATAAGTGA
>PVJH01010877.1:33061-71696 GCA_004026705.1 Nesogale talazaci
CCCCTCTATCACTTTCCCCCCCCACGCCTCATGCCTGGCTTCCTCATATGCATCAATGTCTTGTCCATTGGTGTATAATTGACATTTCTACATTTAACGATGGTGACATTTAGTATTTATCTTTGTTAGATTGACTGAGTTTGCTAAGCATAATTTTCTTGAGCTTTGTCTATGACTTGAAGTGTTTAAGAGAGTTATCTTTTTTTAAATTGATCTAGGAAATTCTATAGTATGAAAGTACCAGAGCTTGTTTATCCATTCCTCTGTGGATGGGTTTTTGGTTGTCTTCATGTATTCATTATTGTGCAAATTGCTACAATAAATATATGGTGCATATCTGTTTGTGTTATACTCTAAATTTCTTTAGTTTACATAGTCAATAGAAATATTGCTGGATCATAAGGTACTAGGATTTGTATTTGTTGAAGGAAGTGCCATATTGATTTCTATAATGTTGAATAATTATGTGATCCAGCCAGCGATGTAAAAATATTCCAATCTCTCCATGTCCTCTCCATCATTTGTTCTTTTGTTTTATAGAAGTTGTCAAAAGTGTCAATGTGAGGTTGTTGTTTTAATTTGCATTTCTCTTATTGCTTTGATTTACTAATAGGACCCATGCAGGCAAAAAGGCAATGATACAGGATTGCATATGTTATCAGGAGAAATTGGTCTCTCAAAAAGAACATCATGCTTGCGAAAGTAGAAAGTCATCAAAAATGAGCAGGATTTGGCTGAGCCCCAATGGTGCAGTGGTTGTGTGCAAGACTGTGGCGCACAAGGTTGGTGGTTCATATCCAGCAGCATCTCTCCAGGAGCAAGACTGAGCCTCCTACTCCCGCTAAGCCGGTGATGCCACACACACATAAAATGAGCAGGACTCATACAGTGACGACAATTGGCTCCAGAATGATGGAAATTGTGAGGATGGCACAGGACAGAGACGTATTTCTATTCCATTGTTTATTGGGTCAATATGGATATGAACGTACTCAACTGCACCTAACAACATGACATATCTAGAAATATGAATTTTTTTAAATTCCTGGTCAATAAATATTTTATAAACAAAATTACCCAAAATAACAGGGGTGACATTAAGAAATTTCCAGATAAATAGACATTTTTTAAAAATTGAAAACTAGGCAACTCTTACAAGAAATATTAAAGGTAATTTTTTTGTACAGAGGACTAGCAATGAATACCCAAACTGAAGATTAACATATATGACAGAGCACACGGTCATTAACCAAGATATAGATGCATCCGTAGTAAAATAAATCTCCAAAACAATATAGAACCAGGATCAATAATTTGTAAATGAAAAAAATTACTAAGTAAATAGATTAATAAACAGTGCAGTTAGCTTCAGAACATGGAGAAATTCAGATTTCAAGATGGGTCAGACTGTTATCATCTTGGGGAAGATTAATAAAGTACAATGTAAACTCAAAGAAAATGAGCAAACCTCATCAAAATAAAAGGAATATTACAAAAGTTTAATAGACAATGTAAAAACAGGAATAAGGAAAATTATAAGTAACCCATAAACAAATTGAAATCAGCATAGAAAATTATTTTGAACAAAGAAGCAGCAGCACCACAGACAAATGCACAAACACACAGCAAAGTGACATATATGTCATGGAAACAATGGATCTAAATGAATTACAATGGATATAAATTAATTTGTTTATCACTTGTCTGCCAGTTTATCATATTGTAGTGACTTGTGTATTACTATGATAATGGAAACTATTTCACCTGTAATTCAAATATCATCCGGGTCACCATAGTGAAGAGGTTTCACAGTACTTCCAGACTAAGAATAGATTATAAAGAAAGAGTAGACAGGCCAAGTTTGAGTAATTAGTCATTGAAAACCTTATGGACAGAATCAAAACATTGCAAATGGACTAAATGCACCAGGCAAAAGACAGAAGAGCAGAATGGATAAATGTTTTTTGATGTATAAAACAGTACACAACATACTACAGACCAGGGATGCTCACACTTTTTCAGCATGCAAGCTACTTATAAAATGATCAAGTCAAAATGATCAACCAACTACAAGAATGCAAAACATATATTTATTTTGTTTATTTATTACATTTACTCATAAATGCATTGATAATTCTAAGTACTTCTGTGAGAAATATAACAGAAAATATCTGCTGTAGATCACATGTTCTGTGATACAACACCAAAATCCTGAACAATAAAAGAAAGACTAATAAATTTGACTTCATCAAGATAGACTATTTCTTTTCTTCAAAAGACACTTTTAAGAAAATAAGACAAGATAAATTGTGATAAAATATTCACAACACAAATTTTTCACAAAATTTTCCATATATGACTTTTAAACACAATAAAAATGTAAGACAGAAATTTAAAAAAAAAATGTAAGACAGTACAAAAAAATCAAAATATTTGAAAACTTCAAAGGACATGTCACTGAATTCTTAATTAGTATATAAGAAAATGATGATCACCATTAGTCACAAGAAAAATGCATCTTAAAAGCACACCTGCTATTAAAATATTATAGTATCTGGAGTCTTAAAGGATTGAAGTTAAACAAGCGGTCATCCAACAGTGAAGCCACAAGTCCACATGGAAGAAGCACATCAGCCGGTGCGATCATGAGATGTCATTGGGACCTGGTAACAGACATCAGAGGGTTCATTATCAAACAACAAACAAACAAACAAAAACATGTTGTTGAGAATGAAGGGGCATGGAGCAGTGACTCAAAATCCTTCTGTGGACAATGGAACATACCCCCACAGAGAGATCACAGGGAAGGGATGAGTCAACTAGGGTGCAGTGGAGGACCAATAGACCACACAATATACCTCTAGTTCTTTGAGGTTTCCTCATCCCCCACTGTCATGATCCAGGTGCTGCTTCTCAATCTGGACTGGACTGAAACATGGACATAGCTGTATAGACAAAAGATAAAGTTCATGACACATGGAACCCAGGAACAGGAATGGGAATAGCGATACCAAACAGAAGGAAATGGGGAAGATGAGGGGAGGAATGGGAAACCTATCACATTGACTGGCACATAAACACACACACACACACACACACACACACACCCGCTAGGGGGAAAGAACAAAGACACCAGAGGGGAAGAGAGACAGCAATCAGTATGAGACATAAAAATAATAATAATTTATAATCTATTAAGAAACCAAGAGGGTGAAGAGGAAGAGAAGCAAAGAGGAACTGATACCAAGGGCTCAAGCAAATGTCTAAAAAAGAATGATGGAAATATATGTACAAATGTGCCTGGTATAATTGATGTATATGGATTGTAATGAGCTGTAAGAACCCCCAATAAAATTATCTTTTAATTTAAAAAATTAAGCACAATGATATCTCATCCTACCCTTTAAAGTCCCCTACCATCAAGTTGACGCTGACACACAGTAGCCCTAGGAAGTAGACTAGAACTGCTCATTTTCTAAGTCTCTACACTGTAGAGTCAAAAGCCTTATGAGGACAGCAGCTAGCTCAATGTTTTGTTTGTTTGTTTGTTTACAGTTTTTTTTTTTGGTGGAGAGCATCACTACCCTCAGGTGGTGGGAGAAGAAGGCCCAGCCTTTGCTCCGTGGACCTGGAATTGAACCTCCATCACAGTGGGCCACAATCCCGCGCACAACCACTATGCCACTGGGGCTCAGCCCCAGCAGCTCAATGTTTAACACGAATATTCCTTTAAAGATATTAGAATTGTTGCATCATTTTGTTAATTTATATCAAATTATGATGATTTATATCATTTTGTCATTTGGAGACATTTTTCAATTGATTGATATTCAATTTATTTATTTTCAACTGATTAAATTTTTTGGCTGCCAGAATTGTGGGTGTTCTGGATTTTTTTTTTTTTTTTGGTACCATTGAAATACTTTCCAGGATATTCACTCACAACTACAGAGCCACAACTAACAAATTGATGCATGTCATAATAAAACAAGGAGGGCATTAAAATAGTAAGCAAAGCATTAAAATAGTAAGTCCTTGGCCACCATTTATTTGGTGCCCCCAAGGTATAAGATCCAAACCAAAGTCCAGCAGCCAACAATTCTATACCCTCTGAAGGGCAGTCATCTGACTCTTATCACATTAAGGAGTTTTAGCCTTAAGTCCAAGGGCTACAGGTATGTGGCAGTCATGTGCTTATGTTAATTTTATGATTGAAATGTAGGGGTGGAGTCTAGCCTGTTAATGTGGAGATAGTCATTGAGTAGTCAATGAGGCCTCTGTGTGGGCATGGGTTTCTCCTGATACTCCTGGGAAATCTCGCGATATTTCCCTCGTGGAGATGAGAACTATCTCCTTGGTTGTTGGGAGTTAGTCTGAGAGACAATGAATCATAGACAAGACAAGATGGCAGCCTCTGAGAAGCTGAAGGAGCCAGCAGAGAGACCGCATGACTTTTCCCTGATGGAGCCAGACTCTGAAGCTGGGGTGGCCACATGGAGACCTCTGCCAGCGATGAGTTGCTTCTGCTGTTGATGGACCCTGAGCCCTGGAAGTGAGGAACCATGCGGAGACCCCTGCCAGCGCCGGGATTCTGCACCCACTGACCTGTTAGACTTTATAGACTGGTTTCAGGCATATGGGTTAATATCGGACTTATGACTTTGAGTTGGACTGGGCTCAATGTCCTGTTCCTCTTGTATATAAACCTTTTCCTTATATCTATATGTGTGTATGAAATTTGTTCCTCTAGTTTACCCAGACTGGCACAAGGTAAGTTTGAGGTAAAGCCTAGTTCACTTTATGTGGGTTCTAAATCAAGTCCTTCTGGTGTGGTTTATAAGGTACATTGTACAACTGGAAATGACACAGCCTAACATCTCAGTAATCTGTAAACACACAACCTGGGTCAATAGGACTGGATAGAACGAGGGTCCGAACTGTTCAATGAAGACTAAGCATATGGTATTCTCCTCTTGGGTTGTAATTCACTGGAACTACTGCTGAGCATTTTTTCAAGATGTCAAGTCACTTCTCTGTTTTCCTACCAACAGAAATCCAATTGCCTTCACCAAGACATGCATGCCTCCCTCCCCCAATCATGACTTGAATTTCCAGTAAGGTTTGCTTATCACTCTGCTAGAAGTCTCTGCTGATTTCAGTTGGCCTTGTCACAATTTTGTACAAAAGCAACTGAATGGTATTGTCCATCTCCCTACCAAGTTGAAAGCATGTTATAGCTGAGAGGAGCTCTTCTCTGTGGAAGTGGTTTCCAAGATGTACATATATATCTATGCATGTCATGTTTGTTCCTTTGGTTAGGTTTGTACCTAGGTATTTCATATTTTGTGTGACTATTATAAATGGCACCATTTTCTTGATGTTTTTTCAGAGATCTCTAGGCTAATATACAGGACTGATTTCTGATAGTTAATCTTTTTTTCTGGAAAATATTATTTTATTATACAATGTGCAGCAAGGATCTTAAAAAGAGGGTTAAGCAGGGAGGGAAACAGCAGGTCTCCAACATCTGGTACCACGGTGCGATCTGGGTGGCTGGGGTATGGGGATAGGGGAGGGTGAAGCTGAAGACCTCCAGGGAAAGGCAAAGAACAGACTGTCAAGGCCCTTTGGGGGATCGTGATGGTGATTGTATCCCCCCCACCCCCCCACACACACCTGGTTCCTTGTTAGGCAGAGGGTCCACTTAGCTCTCTGAGCTTGATTGTTAATCTTGTGTCCTGTTATTTTACCAAATCTCTCAATTGTTCCCAATAGTCTTTTTTGTAGAGTCCTTAACATTCTCTCTCTATAAAATCATATCATATGCAAATAGTGAGAGCTTCAAGCATCTTTGCTGAATTGTATTCTCTTAATTTCCTTTTGTAGTCTAATGGTTCTGGCTAAGAATTCCAACACAATTTTCAATAACAGTGGTGATAAGGGGCATTCTTGTCTAGCTCCCATTTTTAGGGGAAATATTTTCAGTTTTTCCCCATTGAGTGTGATATAGGGTGTTGGTTTTTTTTGTATATGACTTATGTGGAGAAGTTTCCCTTCTATTCCTATATCACTGAGTGTTGTTTTTAGAAATAGATGTTGGATACTATCAAAGGCTTTCTCTGCAACTACATGATCACATGGTTCTTCGTCTTTACTTTGGTTATATAGTGGATTACATTGATGGTTTTTCGTATGCTGATCCATGCTTGCACCCTTAGTATATATCTCACTTGGTCATAATGAGTTTTTATATATATATATATATATATATACACACACATATATATATATATATATATATGTTTGGATTCTATTGGCCAAGACTTTTTGAGAATTTTTGCATCTAATTTTTGAATTAGGGATACTGATGTGTAATTTTCTGTATTCATAGGTTTTTCTCTGGTTTTGGAATCAGGGTTATGGTGACTTCATAAAATGAGTTTGAGAGATTGCTGGCTATATCTATATTCTGGAATAGTCCGTGCAGAATTGGTGACATCTCCTCCCTGAATGCTTGCTATAATTCCCCTGTGAAGTCATTTGGGGGTTTTCTTGGTTGGATGTTTCTCAATGATCTTGTCTATTTCTTCTTTTGCTTAGAGTCTGTTCAGGTTTTCTATGGCAATTTGTATTGATTTGGGAAGATAACGTACTTCTAGATTTTGTTTGTTTGTTTTGTGTTATCAAACTTTGAGTACAGTCTTTCATAGTACTGTGCTATTCTTTTGGGATCTGTTTTGAAATCTTTTTCCTTTGTAATTCTAAATATTTGCATTTTCTCTTTCTTTTCCTTTGTTAAGTCTGCCCGCAGTTTATCAATTTTGTTAATCCTTTTATTTATTTTTTTTCCGATCTTGTTAATCCTTTTAAAAGTCAAAGTGTCTTGAAATTGTCTGTTGTTTTTCTTTTCCTATATTTCTGCTCATATATTTGTGATTTCCTTTGTGATGTTATTGCAGGGTTAAAGTTGTTCCCCTTGTTCTAGTTGTTGGAAGGGTTAGGGGATTAATTTTTTATTTCTCTTCATTTTTACATGTGTGTGTAGATTTTTATAAATTGTCCTCTGATAACTGCTTTTTCTGTGTCCCAAAGATCTTTGCTCTGATGTGTTATTGTTTGTTGCACAGAATTTCTCCCTTTTGTCCCTTATCTGATCTCTATTTTAGTACTTTTAATAGTTGTTAATAGTATGCTGTCTAGTATCCATGTGTATTTTTTTTATGTTCCTATTCTCTCTTTTGGTGATTTCCAGCTTTATAGCTTTGACCTGAGAAAAATATATTGTAGCAACTCAATGTTGTTGAACTTGTTGGGGCTTGTCTTGTGACATAGCATGTGATCTATTTATGTACTATATGTGTTACAGAAGAATGTATATTGTGTTGTGGCTGAGTGGAGAGGTCTGTATATGTTTAAGAGGTCAAACTCAGTTGTTTAATGTTTCTGTATCTTATTGAGTTTCTTTCATGATAATCTGTATTTCCCTGAGAGTGGTGTGTTGAAGTCTATTACTAGTATTGATGAATTCAATGTACATTTCTGTTTTTCAACTCTGTCCACATTTGATTGATGTATTTTGAAGGTCTTTCATAGGGTGTGCATATGTTTATTATGGTTATGTGTTCTTGGTGTATTGTTGTTAATCATTATATAATGTCCACTCTTATCTCTCCTGATTTTATTCACCTTGCAGTGTGTAGTTGGAAGCAGTTCTTCATTAGTGTTACTGTTCATTTTATGACTGTCTATTCTTTGGCTGAAAGGTGATCACTATAACTGGATCCTTGTTGTAAGGGCCATAGTTGCAAGAGTTCCATCAGTGATTTTCTGACCAGTAAGTCAGGTATTTTTTTATAATATTGGATTCTGTTCCCCATTTTTCTTCTACTCTGTCTGGGACTTTCCGTGGTGACCACAAAGAGGGTGACCATCTGTAATAGCCAGACACCATTTAGCTTGTTTCATCTCAGACAAGTGAAAGCTGTGGTACATTAGTCCTTTGAACCTATCGTTTCTGTGAGTAGTTTATTTTCTGTATCAAGATGGGAAGAGGCCAAAAGATTTATCCTACTTGGCAGTTTATAAAATTTCAAGAGCCCAGTGACTCCTGATCAAAATAGAATGTAGAACACAGTCTTTGTGGACTAAGTCATTTGACCTAGATTTCCACAGATCCTAAAACACCGATCTAGTGGCTCAGTTTCTCAAGATGTTTGTTTATTGTGATGGGTAAGTTTGTTGTGTCAACATAGCCAAAGAAGATAGGCTTGTCTGTTGTGACAATATTGCCAATGAACACACGTGATCAATTGAAGGGTGGAGATAGAAAAGTCTCAGTGATCCCTACCCTTGTCCTCTTGCTTTTGGATCTTTGGACCAGCCAGCTTCCTCATTCGTCCTGTGCCTCGACCTCCAAGCAACACTACCTGTGGGACACCTAATCATGGACTGTGTAGCTGTGAGTTGAGGTTCCTTCAAGCCCTGCTTTGCCATGCTCCTAAAATATACATCTCTTGAGCTAGGACTGTTGGACTCTGTCATCTGACTGACTGTTGGTGACCTGCTCTGCTGTTTGCTGCTTGTGACCAGATAGCCTGAATTGCTCTACAGAGGACTTCTCAGGAACCCTCAAGACTTGAAGGACTGCCAGTCTACTAGCTGTCTCATGCAAGTGAGTTGCACCAAGCCATTGTACTGCTTTATAGATTAGTTAACTGTTTCTTTCTTATATTACATATCCTTCTAGCTATATAAATATATACAAAGAATTACTAGTGTCCTTTTTTTTTCTCTAGAGAACCCTGTCTAACACATTTATATCTAAGTTTTCATATCTTTGCTCTCTATAAGTCTACTATAGGGATGGATATATTTATAGTATGTAGAAATATATTCTGCCATACACATGCACACACACAAACATATACCTATACCTTACTACATATTTTCAGATCACATATATACCTACCCATATATATATATGCAAGCCAATATTTAGTTGAATAGCCAATTTTTATGAGCATCACTTTATGTGTTTGTTGGCTATTTGATGTCTTCTTTGGTGAACGATCACTTCATGCTTTTTATCCATATTTCTTTCGAACTTGAAATGCTTCAGTTTCCTATAAATTTGGTATTCAGTAGTTTTAAACTTCCAGCCATATTCCCACAATAGCTTACCATCCTCATATTCTTTGATTTCTCTTTTCACCCTTGTGAATTACTATCTTCCCCTGCACTGAAATGAGTACCCATCATTCTTCTAAAAATACTACTTTATCATCCCTGCCTTGCTCTCCCCTCCTTAATAATCTCCCAAGTCTGTTCCTTTCAGTATTACAATTGTTGTTTGGGTTTTATTCTTGGAAGCAGCAGTCTCATATACTATGTCACTTTGCGATTAACTAAGCTCATTCACCAGAATATTCTCCAAATCCACCTATGCCATGAAGTGCTTCACGGATTCATTGTCATTTTTTAAACGTTCGTTGATCTATGTGTCATTTTTTTCCAAATCATTTTATTAGGAGCTAATCCAAACATTACACCATTCAATAGTTCAATTATATCAAGCAGTGTCGTACAATTGCTACAATAATCAGTTTCAAAACATTTTTCCCTTCTTGAGTTCCTTGATACCAGGACTCTCTTATCCCCTCACTCTCTCTATTGTACCCCCCAGGAATCCTTCTTCTAGTATTGTCTCTTTCCTATCCTGGGTTTCATATACCAGAAAACACAGCAGAATGTCAAAAAAGGGCTATCAATAATGAAAAACAATATTCTATAGTGTGTGTACCAATTCTCTTTATCCATTCTTCTATTGATGGATATTTAACTTGTTTTCATCTTTGTGCTTTTTTGAACAGTGCTGTGGTGAACATGGGAATACATATGTCCATTCATGTTATGAGTCTTACTTCTTTAAGATATATACTAAGTGGAGGGATTCCTGAACCATATAGACTTCTGTTCTCAGTTGTTTGAGGTAGTGTCATATTGCCTTCCCCAGTTGTTGTACATATTTACAGTCCCACCAGAAGGATATCAGGATTCTCACCTTTCTGCAGTTTCTCTAGAGTTTATTCTTTTCTGGTGTTATAAATTTGGTTGTTATTGTCAGTGTTAGATAGTATCTCATTATTTCTTTTATTTGCATCTCCTGGATTGCTAGGGATCATAAGCACTTCTTCATATGTTTGTTGGCCATCTGGATATCATCCTTGGTGAATTGTCTGTTAATTTCTTTTGTCCATTTTTAATTGGATTATTAATATTTTTCTTATTGAGTTGTATAAGTTTTCTAAAGATTGTAGATTATTAGCTCCTCTTCCATCGTGTCATTGCTAACTTTGTCCCCCTTTTAGTGGGTTCACTTTTCACTCTTTTGAAAAAGTCTTTTGATGTGCATAGGTGTGTTTTTCTCAGTATATTCCAGTCACCTAGTTTATCTTCTACTCTGTTTTCTTTGTTGTATTTGACAATTTGTCTATACTTTGCAATAGGGTCCTTAAATTTGCAACTATTTTCTCACAGATTACCTTTATAGTACTGGGATTTAAAGTAAAGTCTTTGATCCACTTTGAGTTCATTTTTGTAGATAAGATCAAGCATGGATTTTGTGTAATTCTTCTACAGATTGAAATCCAATTTGGTCAATATCAGTTGTTGAAGAGACAGTCTCATTACTATTTATTGCTTTGGGGCCTCTTACTGAAGATCAATTGCTTCTAGGTGTGGTGGTTACATAATCTGTTGTCAATTGAGTGAAGGGATGGAGTTTTGCCTGTCCATCAGGTCACAGTCTTATGATCTCATTTGGAGGTGAAAGGAGATAAATAACTTTCTGGAGGTGGGACAAAGAATCACTCCCTGCAAGATATGCTTGCTGACAAGACACATGGAGATACCCTAGAGCCCTGGAGCTCAAGGAACTACATGGAGACTTCTGCCAGTGCTGAGATACTTGTATGGCCTTAGACCCAGAAGACTTTCCACATACCGGCCTGTAGTCTTCCTGCATTCAACATCATCGCATGTAATTTGTCAGTCTGAAGAGGCTTTTATAGGTTGGTATCGGACACATGGGTTAATATCAGACTTATGAACTTGCTTTAGACTGGCCTGGGATGTTCTCTCAAGATTCAATTGCTCTTGCATATAAAACACTTTATTTATTTATTTTTTTTTTGTGGGCATCACTGCCTCTGGTGGTCGTGGGTGCTACCCAGTGCCGCTCCTGAGAGCCGCTGCTGAATTTGAACCGCCAAGCCTGGGGGCTGCAGTTCCGCACTCAACCACTTACGCCACCAGGGGCTCAGCCCCAAAACACTTTCTTCTACACATATCAGTGTCCAACCAGACTAACACAGTAGGCAAATGGATTTTTCTCTCTTGGGTTCTCTATTCCGTTTCACAGCTCTATGTCTCTATCATTATATCAATTCTAACTACAGAAGCTGCATAATGAGTTTTGAGGTGGAGAAGTAAGAGGTCTTCTATTTTGTTCTTCTCAAGAAGTTCTTTGTTTACCACAGATCTCTCTTCCTTATCCATATAAAATTGGTGATTAGCTTTTCTATTTCCTTAAAGAATTAAGCTGGAATCTGGATCAGGGCTGCATTGTATTTATAGATTGTTTTGTGTAACTGTGTTAGTTCTAGGTAAACTAGAGAAACGAATCCATAGAAACTCAAAAATATGAGGTAATTTTACAAAAAGGGTAATTTTACATTAAGAAAGTATCCCAGACCAGTGCAAGTCCATAAGTTCAATACTGATCAATAGAGTCCTCTTCAGATTCACAAGACACATACAATAACTCCAAATGCAAGCAGATCGCAGTGGTTAGAAAGTCTTTGGATCCAGTAGTGGTGTAAGCATCTCAGCACTGGCAGAGGTCTCCATGTGGTTTCTCCAACTAAGGGCACTCATGTAGTTTCATGTGTCTTGTCTTTCAGGGAGTGAGCTGAGAGACGAGTGTCTCCTGACTCCATAGAGGAAATCCGGATTTCCCAGAATTCTCAGAAGAAAGTCATGTTCACACAGAGGCCTCATTGGCTATGATCCAATTGTTAGAGTAGACTCCACCCCTTTACTCAATCCTCTTAAATCCCAAATTGATACAGTATTATGTAACTAGCACAACAACATTGACATTTTCACAACCTTCACAACATTGACATTTCACAACCTTTCTACCTATGGAAAAATAAAGGATGGACAGACTTCATTTCATGTATTTTTGATGTGTTATCAGGATAGAACAGTCCCTAGAAAAGTACAACGTGTTTGGTAAAGTACAGAAGCAGTGAAAAAAAGGAAGGCCTTTGATAAGATAAAGATGGAGTGACACAATGACTGAAACAATGGGCTCTAGCATAACAATTCTGGGGATGGCCTAGGGCCAGGCAGTGTTTTGTTCTGTTGCACAAAGGCTTGTTAGGCTTTGAAACCAACTCAACAGCACCTAATAAGCCACAGTATTAGTGAGCACCACCTGTCTGTTAGGCTGTTGTACTGTGGTGCCTTGTTTGTGACTGTGTGATACTGGAAACTGCGTCACTGCTACTTCATATCAGCAGCGGAAGCAGCAGTGAGGGGATCAAATTACACATTGCATCGGGTAAATCGGTTGTACAAAACCTCTTTAAAATGTTGAAAAGCAAGGATGTTACTTTGAGGATGAACGTGCTCCTGATCCAAGCCATCATATTTTCAATCATCTCAATCATTTTAAATCATCAATCATGTGAAAATTGAAAACCAATGCATTTGAATTATGGTGCTGGCAAAGTACCATGATGGAAAGTACCGTGAACTTTCAAAAGAATAAACAAATCTATATTGGTAAAAGTAGAGACACAATGCGCTCTAGAAGCAAGAATGGTGAGACTTCACCTCACACTTTGGACGTGTTATCAAGTGAGATCAATTTCTTGAAAAGGACATTATGCTTGGTAGAACAGAGGGGCAGCAAAGAAGAGAAAGACTTCATGAGATAAATTGCCCCAGCGGCTGGAACAATGGGCACCAATGTAGCAGCCATGAGGATCACCTGGGACTTGTCAATTTGATGTCACCCAATAAGAAGAACATCTATGAATGTGGACTATTCTACCATTTATGTAGGTCTCCTTTGGTTTTTTTGTACTAGTGTTCAGCAATTTCTTTTGAACAAATCTACTGTCTCTCAAACTAGGTTTATTCCATTGTCTTTTTGCCTGCATGATTTCGGTTGAAAAATAATCGAGTGTATTCTTATTGTGACTACTTCTTTTTCCTAGCTGCTTTTAGGAGTCTCCACTTGTCCTTCATGTTAGAACACTTTATAATTATATGTGATATGTTTTTGGGGGGTCTATCCCCTTTTTGTTTTTCCAGCTTCTTGAATAGTTATTGTCTTCTCTTTCATGATGCTAGGGAAATTTCATTTTGGAATTTCTTGTAATTTTTGTTGGTGAATATTTACTTCTTGCTCTGGAATCCCAACAAGACTTAGTAGCATCCCAAAGGGGGAGGGAGAGCGAATGGAAAAACATCCTGGTGCACCAAGCCCCAGGTACGATATCCCTGCTGATAGCAGTCAATGCACAGAGAGACTCACAGGGCCAGCCCCAACATGAGAAACGATGTCCCTCACTGATCGATAGCTCTACAGGAGACAACACTGGAGACACAGTGTGTGTGCCTGATCTGACACCACCCCCCCCCACCCCCCCCACCCCCCCGCCGCACCAAGGTGAAGCAGTAAGGACAACAATGGGAGCGGAGCAACAAAGTTCCTGGGGAATACCAAAAATAGACTGATAGACTGGGGCCGGGCATGGCACCCCATCTGACTCAGCTGGAAAACATTCCTAAAGGTCAACAAACAAAACTTGAACTATTTGTGAGCTTTTTTTTTTTTTTTTGGAGGGGGGGGTCCTTGCTCTTTTTTGTTTGTTTGTTTTTGCTTTCTTTTGTTGTTTTAATTTGCTCTGTCTTGTTTCTGTACTTATTATTGTCACTGCAGGTCTATCTAGATAAGATAACGAGATAAACAATTGGGAGGAGAAAACAATGGGACCAATGGTCCCAGGGAGGTCATGGGAGAGGGGGAAGTGGGAGAAAGGAAGTTGGTGTTAAAAGCCAAGGAACAAGGGAACAATAAGCGATCTAAAATCAATGGTCAGGAGGATGTAGGGGGCTCAGTAGGGCTTAATCAAGGACAATGTAACAGAGAGGAACTACTAAAATCCAAATGAAGGCCCAAACTGATAGTGGGACAAGAGGAAAGTTAAAGGGAATAGAGGAAATAAATAAGAGGCAAAGTGTATTTATAGGCATGTACATATGTAAATATACTTAGCTATGACAAGAGGGAAATAGATCTATGTGCATACATTTATAGGTTTAGTATTAAGATAGCAGATGGGACTCTACTCAAGTACTCCTTGAGTGAAAGAACACTTTGTTCTAGTAACCTGGCATTCCATGATATTCACTTTGTGGACATGATCACTGAAGACAAAGTGAGTACATAAGTGTGGCAGTCATGTGCTTATGTTAATTTCATGATTGAGATGTAGGAGTGGAGTCTAACCTGTTAATCTGGAGATAGCCATTGAGTAGCCTATGAGGCCTCTGTGTGGGCTTGGGTTTCTCCTGATACGTCTGGGAATTCTCACGATATTGCCCTTGTGAAAATGAGAAGCTTTATCTCCAGTTGTAGGGAGTTAGTCTCTGAGACGATTAATCACAGACAAGACAAGATGGCAGTGTCTGAGGAGCTGGAGAAGCCACATGGCTTTGCCCTGATGGAGCCAGACCTCTGAAGCTAGAGAGGCCATGTGGAGACCTCTGCCAGCGATGAGTTGCTTCTGCTACCACTGGATGCTGTTGATGAACCCTGAGCCTTGGATGTGAGGAGCCATGGGGAGACCCCTGCCAGCGCTAGGATTCTGCACCCACTGACCTGTGACTTCGTGAGTCAGAAGGAGACATTATAGACTGGTATCGGACATATGGGCTAATATCGGACTTATGACTTTGAACCTGACTGGGTTAGGATGCTTTCTCAGTGTTCCATTCTTTTGTATATAAACCCTTTCCTTATATCCATATGTGTGTCTATGAAATTTGTTCCTCTAGTCTACCCGGACTAACACAATAAGCAAATGTGGTGAAGAAAGCTGGTGGTGCCTGGCTCTCAAAAAAAATAGTGTCTGGGGTCTTAAAGACTTGAAGACAAACAAGCAGCTATCTAGCTCAGAAGTAACAAAGCCAACATGGAAGAAGCACACCAGCTTATGTGGCCATGAGTTGTTGATGGGATCAGGTATCAGGCATCAAAGAGCAATAAAAAAAAAATCATATCATTGTGAATTAGGGGGAGTGTGGAGTGGAGACCCAAAGCCCAATTGTAGGTAACTAGACATTGCCTTACAAAAGAGTCGCAGGAAGAAGATGAGCCAGTCAGGGTGTAGTATAGCATCGTTGAAATATACAACTTTCCTCTAGTTCTTGAAAGGTTCCTGCCCGTCCCCCCCCCCCCCGCCCGCAACCAGCCCCCACAACCAGCTCCCCCCCACCCCCCGCTATCATGACCCCAATTCGACCTTACAAATCTGACTAGACAAGAGCATGTACATGGGCATGATAAGGCCTGGAAACACAGGAAATTCAGGACAGATAAATCCCTCAGGACTAATATTGAGAGTAACCATACCAGAAGGGTAAGGGGGAGGTGGGGTTGAAATGGAGAACAAATTACAGTGATCTACATATAACCCCTTCCCAGAGGGAAAGACAAAAGAAAAATAGGTGAAGGGAGGCACTGGTCAGTGTAAGACACGAAATAATAATAATTTATAAATTATCAAGGATTCATCAGGGAAGGAGGATGTAGGGAAGGAGAGGAAAAAATGAGAAGCTGATACCAAAGGCTCAAGTAGAAAGAAATTGTTTTCAAAATGATGGTGGCATCAAATGTACAAATGTGCTTCACACAATGGATTTAATGTATGGATTGTGATAAGAGCTGTGTGAGCTCCCAATAAAATCCGCGATTCCATTCTGGGAACCTCTTTTCAAACTCATCTATTTGGACTTCCATCACTTTTTCCCATCTTGCTGTCTTTTCATATCCCTCTGCATACATGGAGACAAAAAGAAGTTGCGCAGAGCAAGGCCAGGTAAGTAAGGTTCATGAGGCAAGAGAGGCATGTGGGGTTTTTTGCCCCAAACTAGCATACTGATATGGCTCTGTGAACAGGTGCATGTCCAGGTGGCAAAACCAGTCCCCTCTCTACCACAAATCAGTCTTTTTTTTTTGTTGAACACTGTTATACGATCTTTTCAGAACTTCTAAATAGAACGTTTGATTAACAATCTGACCTGGTGGAATGAACTCCACTATCCCCCTCAAATCAAAATAAAACAAAACAAATGAGCATCATCATGTCTTTTATTTCACTTGATGAATTTTTTTCGGGACGAAGTGGTGATGGCATCTTCTACTGACTTCATTGATGTTTGATTTCTGGATTGTAATAACAGCACCACGTCTTGTTAACAGTAATGGCCTTGCGGGGGGAAAGGTCTGGGTTGCTTCGGAAGCTCTTTTTTTAAAATATGGCATGTTTCTTTAAAATCCTCTTTTTTCTGGTCAGTTAGAACCTAAGGCACAAATTTTGCAGCAATCCTTCTCATTAACAAACCTTCCATGAAAATTCACTGAACTGAGCTCCAAGAGAGTCCAGATAACTTCCTCATCTCTTTAATGGTCCTTCATTGGTCTTTGAGCACCAGTGCAAGAATTTTGTCAGCATTTTTGTCTGTTTAAGAAGTTGGTTGACATTCAGAACAAGGTTTCCATCAATCAACATTTCACCTTTTTTGAAACAAGAAAACCACTGAAACATAGTGCTGTACTTGTGAACTGTATTCAAGATCACAGCAGTTTCTGTGACATTATTCTGCAGCAGAAAACAAAATTCCACAGCCACACACTCTTCTCTTAAATTGCCCATCACAAAAAAACATGATTCGAACAAAACTGCTTTTATGAAAAAATTCACTGTGTCCAAATAGAATCTTTCCAGGCTATGCCACTGGGTGCACTACCTCAGAGTAGTTGCTTGATCTCACTTAGCAGGAAAAAATGCATACTATGAAAACTCCACCCACTGGAGCTTTTTTCTATTGTTTGCTTGCTTGCTTATCTATTTTTGAGGAGGGGTATCCCCATATATCTTCTCCATACAAACCAGATTACAACTGGATTACAAAAGGCATCCATTTATTGCACACTTGAATATACACACACATAAATGAAATTCTTCTGTCCTCTTAGAACCAGGAAGAGTCAGTCAGAGACTTAACTTCTCAGCCATGAAGGACTGCACCCTGAGGGTCAGCTGTAGGACTTTGTAGGTCTTCCACAATTTCCTTGAAGAAGCAAAGAGAACATGGGGGAGGCCAAAGCAATTACTGACCTCTTACCTTGCTACTTTACCCAAAGGGTTGATCCTCAAACCACCTGTGAGGTCATTGTCATTGTTAAAATGTTGAGGAAATTGAAGCTCAGAGAAAGCACATATAACCTCAAACTAAGAGAGTTAAGTAAGTGGGAGAATTAAAATTTGTTTTTAACTGATTGCAAATCTTAAGCTTTTTCCACTATGGCAGTAATCTTGCTGGCAACAGTCCTTTAGAATAATTGTCTCCAGAGCTTTCTGAAGACCTCACCAGTAAGTATCCCTCAGTACTATCTCTCAGATGTGCAAATTTATTTTTCTATAAGTTAGGTGCATTGATAATATCGATTAGCATTAATTGATAATATAATATCAGAGGGCACGAATTAATATTAAAGACAATGGATGTAAATACATATATAATATATTTAGCAAAACTTTTGGTCAAATCTTATCAAACCCTAGTTACATTTACTCCAGATTATGTAACTACCACAAGTTCTTGTAGGCCATACATTGAGGTCAAAATAACAACAATTTGAGAATCAAGAGTATAGGGGTGGAGTCTAGCCTGTCAATCAGGATATAGCCAGTGAAGCCTCTGTGCAAACACGGCCTTCTCCTGAGGATTCTGGGCAGTCCTCGGACACACTCTCTCAGCTCACTACCATGGAGACTGTCTACTGACAAAGCTTACTGCCTGTGATACGTCCTGTGGAGAAGACCCATGGAGACAGACTAATGGAGCCAGAGCTCTGGGGCTAGAGAAGCCATGTGGAGACATCTGCCAGCGCTGAGATGCCTACACCACCATTGGATACACAAGACTTTCCACTCACTGGCCTGTGATTTTTCTACAATTGGCACCATTGCATATGCTTCCTGAGTCCAAAGAGGACTTTGTAGATTGGTATTGGACATATGGGATAATATTGGACTTAAGGACTTGATCTGGGTTAGGTTTGTTTTCTCAATATTTAACTGCTCTTGTGTCTAAAGCTTTTTCTTATACATATCTGATTGCCCATGATTTTGTTTCTCTAGTCTACCTGGACTAACAGAGAACAGGTTCCAGCAATAGTTTAAGGAATCAAGTTTATTTCTTCTTGTCTTCTTTTGTCTGAGTTATTCATCTTATCTGCCACCCATAGTTTATTTGCAGAAAACATTCTAAGCCATTAGTCTATTTTGTGAGGTTTAGTTGGTCAAATGAGATGATCTGGCCTCTAAATCTGTTCATTGTGTATATGTGAATTCTGAAAACATTAAAATATTTTACAAGCTAGAGATAGTTACGGGTAGCATTTTCTTTGCATCAGATAATTCCCCACTTTTCTCAATCATTTTGTATGCATGTAAATAACTCAATGCATCTTGAGTGAGGGCATGAGGGCCAATTTATATAGTCAAGGTTAGTACCTGAAAATTCAGTTCATACTGTTAGATTAAACATATGAAGAGTCCTCATAGTCTCTCTTCATATCCCAATATAGGGGATTATACAGAAAGATCATATTAACATGTTTGTATCTATGGGCTATTTAAAGAACCCTGGTGGCATAGTGGTTAAGCATTGGGCTGTAATCCAGAAGGTGAGCAATTCGAAACCCCCAACTGCTCTAAGGGGTAAAGATAGGCATTTTACTCCTGTAAACAGTTACGGTATCAGAAACTTACCAGGCAGTCCTATGTTGTCGCATAGGGTTGTTCTGAATCAGCTTTGACTCAATAACAGTGAGATTTTATGTGGGTTGCTGTGACTGTGAGAGCTTCTGTGTCTGAGGAAGACCTCCCCTCTTGGGAGACTCCCGCCTAGATAAAGAGGTCTGGTTAGTTCTGACTTGGACTTCACTAAGAGTTCCAATTTCTGCACAGATGACAAAGTCTGAAACCTGAGGGTTTGGTTGAGAAAAAATCACCAATGAAGAAGTAGGAGCCAAAGTGATGGAAAAGGGTCCAGTGGTGAGAGGAAATCAGGGACTTGAAGGCCAGCCATTCTGACACATCTCTAGCAGACCCCTCCGCTGAAAATAGGAGAGGCAGCTGTAGCACCTAGCTTTCTGTCTTTTAGCCTTTCTGAGCCTATAGCCCTCAGTAGTCTCCCTCCTAAATGCTTGGATGCCAGCATAAATGAAAACACACTCCACAGCACAATGATCCCTTAAGGTTTGTTTCTCAAGATGGAAAATGAAGGCATTTCAGCCCTTCCATGGATAAAAATAGCTTGCCGTTGATTTTGGACTCCCTTTCAATTGTCTACCACGGGGCAGCTCCATACAATGGCACTTTGTGTAAGCGCTTTCTACATGGGCCAACCAGGCCTGGCGGCCTTCTGCCTGCCAACGGGAGGGGACAAGAGAAGGGCGAGCAGCTTGGTAGTGGGAGAGGACTTTGGGCAGGCCCAACGTTGCTGTTGGACATCATTCAGAAGTCTCTACTCAGCAGGGGGAGCCCAGAGAGGAAAACAAACAGAGCGCAGAGTAGTGGAAAATGCTGAGTCCTGAGCTGGCCGGAACCATATTTGCCTTTTCACACTCAGAGCCAGCTGCTCTGCCCACCTGCAGCTGCAATAGCAACCAGGGCTGCAGCAGGCAGGGAGGCCTTGGCACCCAAAGTCCTGTCCAAAAAATCTGGATGTCCCAGACAGACAAGCCTCTTTCTCTAAACAGAGGCCAGTATTCGTATACTCAATGCGGGGGTCCCTTCTTTGTCTGAAGAATCCAGGGGAAAATCCAAGCATGGAGAGAAGGAGTTTCTTGAGCTATCATTTCAGATTCCGGATAGCGTCCTCTGACACAACACCACGTGCCAAGCACTATACTCAGCGGTAACAAATTAGGTTGCAAGACTGAGGTTGCTACTGTTGTGCCCATTTCAAAGATGGTTGAGACAAGAGAGATTAAATATCTTGCCTCCAAATCACACATCTCTGAGAGTGACCAGAATTTAAAACCATGCAATCTTGCTTCTGAGTCCATACTCATCTCTGTGACTTATCAAATTTCCATTCTGGGAAGACAAGGAATGGATGAATACAAAGGGCAAATTACCAAGGACTAGTACGATACAAAGTCATTTAAGAAGTAGGAGCATTTCAACCCCAGAAAAGAGGACTGAGACCAGGATATAGAGAAGATAACAAATGCCATTTCAAGAATGGAAGCTACAACAGTATTGGTCAGATATTTGCTCCTCCCCAGACTCCAAATAAGATTCTGAGAATAAAGCTCAGAGATTGCTTAGCAAATGGGGCTCAGACAGTCCTGGGGAAAGCTGACAAATAAGTAGTTGATGCAGAGAAAAGAATCCTTGTTTCACCCTTCCAATTACAGGTTGGAGTAGAAGCCAGGTGCCTAGGACTCCAGAGAGAAATTACCACGTGATGAGAAAAGGCAGCCACTGTCAGTCATTCTGTGAGTCCAGCCTCATCCCTTTGCAATCAAAATAGGTCTGCTTCCCAGAGAACAGGCGGGGGGAAGGAAGTAAAGGAGAGAGAGAAGGAAGAAAGGGAAGAAAGAAAAGAAGGCTGTGTCTGGAAGGAGAAGATTCCCAGGGCTCATCAGATGCACAATATTGCCCTTGGGATTAGTACACCTGTGTCCTAATTTTTCCATGTATATAATCTCAGTCAAGTTACCTAAACCTTTAAATCCTTTATCTACACAGTGAGTGACCACACTTTATCTCTGCAGTTCTTCCAACACTGCACACTCAGGTTATATTATAATCAAGGGCATGGGGACTGTCAGAGTCATCTCTGGGTACTACCACAAATCCATGACCCTCACCATTGCCTACACCCATCCACATCAGTCCTGGTCAGTCCATCTACTTATGTCTTTCTGATCCGCCTGCTTGTCTCCATGTCCAGTGTCTCATCATTCTTTTGTAGGCATCTTTTCAGGAAAAAAAAAAAAAGAACCACTTTCCAGTTGGCCTCCCTGTCTCTTTCCTAGTTCTCTCATTCTTCCTCATTCTTAAACTTTCATTGAGGGGAAATTCATGCAGCAAAATGTTTCAATCACTTCAGTGTATAACAGAAGCAATGAATACACTCTTCACATGTGTGAACATCACCATGATCTCTGCTCATGTCTTTCATCACGGGCAACAGAACATGCGCCGCCTCACCCTGGTGACTACTGACAAACTTTGGCCTGCAGTTGCCTGTTCTGGATCTCTCTGGGATAAAAGAATATTTGTCAAGCATCCCCATTCACATACAATTTTCAAGGTTCATGTGGTAGCATTTATCAGCATTTATTAGCACTTCATTTTCCTTTATGACTAAGCAATATTCCAATGACTGCACATATTGTCTCTTTTTATTAATTCTCAGGAGATCTGCTACTCAAGTACTCCCTCAACACAAGAACCTGGCATTCCGTGAGGCTCAACTTCTCAACATGATCACTGAAGACAAAGTGGGTGCATAAGCAAATGTGGTGAAGAAAGCTGATGGTGCCCAATTCTCAAAAGATGTAGTGTCTGGGGTCTTAAAGGCTTGAAGATAAGCAAGCAGACATCTAGCTCAGAAGCAACAAAGCCCACATGGAAGAAGCACACAGCCTGTATAATCATGAGGTGTCGATGAGATCATGTATCAAGCATCAAAGACCCAGAACAAAAAAAAAAAAATCGTATCACCATGAATGAGGGTAAGTGTGGAGTGGGAACACTAAAAACCTATCTTAGGCAACTGAACAACCCTTTACAGAAGGGTCACAAGGAAGAGACAAGATAGTCAGGGTATAGTATAGCATTGTGGAAACATACAACTTTCCTCTAGTTCCTTAATGGCTCCCCCTCCCTCTGCCCACTATCATGATCCCAATTCTACCTTACAAACCCAGCTAGACCAGAGCATGTGCATGGGTACAGATAAGAGCTGGAAACACAGGGAATCCAAGCCCCTCAGTGCCCATATTGAGAGTAGTGATGCCAGGAGGGTGAGGGTAAGGTGGGGGGAGAAGGGGGACCCAATCACAGTGATCTACATATAACCCCTTTCCAGGGGAGCAGACAAAAGAGGGGTGGGTGAAGGGAGACATCAGTCAGTGAAAGGCATGAGATAATAATAATAACTTACAAATTATACAGGGTTCATGAAGGAGAAAGGGTGGGAGAGGATAGGGGGAAAAAAAGAAGCTGATATCAAGGACTCAATTAGAAAGAAAGTGTTTTTGAAAATGATGATGGCAACAAATGTACAAATGTGCTTAACACAATGGATGTCCACATGGATTGTAATGAGTTGTATGAGCATCTAATAAAATAATTTAAAAAGGAAAAAAGAGAGAGGTCAAATGATAAGGCGCTACATTTTAACCTAACCACACCTGCCATAATTGGCTTTATAATGCTCTCTGATAGAAAGGCTATTCATATCCCTGGATTGTGGGTAAAGGGAATTCAACAGAACCTTCATCCATGTGGTGGACCCTGAAAATGGATTTGGGCTTCTGCTGTCATCAATGTAGCTGCTGTTAGGTGCCATGGAGTCCGTTCCAACACATAGTTAGCCGATACAGAGCAGAACGAAACACTGGCCGGTCTGCACCATCCTAGTCACTGTTCTGTACTGGAGTGCATTATTGCTGTCATCATATCAGTCCATCTCATTCAGGACTGCCTTTTCTTTCTTTGCCCTTCTACCATCATCAATAACCTCTGTAAACCAGGTGCTCACAAGTTAAACTCTGCAACCATTCCCTCCTTCAACTTTGGATTTTATTATTTACAATATTTGGATCACACTGGTTGGTACATTTCTTCCATGTGGATTTAGCTGAGCGCTCACTTCCGGGTCTGCTTTCTTAAAGATCAGCCTTTAAGGTCCTGGATGTTATTCTTTCTGATAACTGGGCACAATCTGGCTTCCTCATACTTTGCTATAACAACCATATCTTCAATGATCTCTTCAGGAGGGTAAGTATCCAGTAAGGCTATGTCATAAAAAGTAATTGTGCCTAGGTTAATGCTGCAATTAAGTGTGATTCCCCAAATACTAGAAGATCCGCAATGGTCTCGTTTTAGGCTGAATGAGTTCCTCCTCGTCCTTGCTTTGCTCACCACTCCTCCTCTGCTTTGTTGACTCAGGTTCCAAAAAACTACCCTGGGGTGAGGGCTGGGGGTGGAAGGGGAAGGCAAAAACAAAACGAAACTACTCTAGCACTTCTGCCAGTCATACAGTCTCTCAACTCTCCAACTAGCAGATTACTACTCAACTTTAGGACATAAACTCTACCAGGCCAGATGTTAGTACACTGTGGTGATGAGTTTCAGCCAATTCACATCAGTTCAGCAGAATGTATACCTAATTTTTTGTTGAGTTTGAAGAACTGGTTGTTAAAAAGCGCACTTTTAATCCAGTTTCTCTTTAAGGTGAGTGTCTGGTCAGCAGCCCAATGTGGAAATCACAAATTTATATTCCTTACTTTTTGTTAATATTCATCTGTGCAGCAGCATATTTCTAGGAATCTGTAGTAATATTCATTCTGTTCTTGGGTATAAAAATTGGATGGAACTATGCTTGCAATATTTATTTATTAATTTCATAAAACCTATTATACTTTTGATGAAATACCACATTTTTAGTCCTTTCTATTTATTTCAGGGAACAAACATATAATGTGAAGAGGAAAGTGCCAAAGAACCAGAGAATGACATGCTGTCATTGGTTTCAGCTTTGTCCCAAATTTCCATGAGAATTTATGGGTGAATTATGTAATTCCTGTAAGTGTTCAAAAGTAAAAATATTGTCATAACAAGTGCTGTAAGTTCAACAGAAGCAGAAAAGGGTTTTTCAAAGATTAACATAGGATCTTCAGAGAAGAAAATATGTCTGCTTTTAATATATCGAACACAAGGGCAATTATCTAACTGGTCTATCTCTAAGGAATGGTATTCTACTCCTAGAGTGAAAAGATGATTAAGGATAACGCATACAGTCAATGGTGCTCAGATCACATCAAAGAATATCACAAGTGAGGGCACCAATCAAGAAGCCATCTGGAAATACCTTAGATAGCAGTTTTATTATTTCTCAGGTATTATTTAATATTTTTAAACTCTTTCTTATAACTCTTTTGTGTACCTCTTTTATTGTTCCTATTTAAGTATTAACTGTATGAATATGCATCCACTGGGTAAATGTATTTTTAAACATGAAGTGGATATCAGGACAGTGTATAAAGGTTGTTAAATTATTTAATTCTACCCCTAGTAATTCTCCATGTACTTGCCTATAACACTTATTTCATTAAAAGTGGAGCAAAAGAAAACCTTGTGCTTCTCTTCTTTATCACGGTTTCCGTAGCCCTTAGTTCCGTAGCCCTTACCCACATAGAAGTAGTACAACAAGTGTTTCTTATTTGAATGTATGTCTTAGGTGAGGTCAGTATGTAGGGCCCCTTCCAGCAATACCATCTTACAGTGTCATAGACTAGCATTGCAGAGACCCCACATTTTCAATTTTTACGATCTAAGAGAAGCAACACCTTCCTCTGTCCTTGCCCCAAGTCTTTCTTTGTTGCTACTTTCAATCAAAATATTGACATGTAACAGTTTTGGGGAGCCCATCAGCTAATAGCAGTGGTTACTGTCAATATTGAATCAACAAAGGCCGGCTTAAAACCAAGGTCCTTTGCTTAGATAGTGGATGAGGTTCAATAGAGTAGGAACCAGTGACAGAACTGGGGAGGCAGGCAAAGAGGGAGCTCCACATTCTAGTACTGGTTCTGTCATTGATGTTATTACTTTGCACAAATCATTTGCCCTCAAGCTTGCAATGGGCCTTAAGGTCCCAGTTGACCCTACAATTTAGAGTTCTAGAAAGCTGGTGTTGGGCTGAGCCCCGGTGGCGTAGTGGTTGTGCGCGGGACTGCGGTCCACTGGGATGGTGGTTCAATTCCCGCTCACAGGAGAAAAGGCTGGGCCTCCTACTCCCACCACCAGGGCAGTGATGCCTAAAAAAAAAAAAAAAAAGGAAAGCTGGTGTTTCCTCTTTTTCTTGTCATCTTTCAAGCCATTTATTGGGTTTAATTAATAAGACCATATACAATGTGGTAGGAGTAGAATAACCTGTTATGGATAATTATGCCAGAATAATAGGTTGACACTGGGATTGTCCCAGGCAAAATGGAAGGTGTTAACACCCTTGTTTGAATTCAGCCTTTGTTGTTTGAACTTCAGGTTTGGGTTGGGATGTGCAGTCACTGAAGAGAAGGTCATTTGTGGTCAGAACTCTGTCCTGAGACATGGAGAAATCTGCACATATTGGTGCCCAGAATGTCCTGCCATCATACAAGTGGCACTCTTGGCTCCCCTACCTACTCCTAAACAAGAAGCTTGAGCCCAGAGTGAGGGCCACCTTTCAACCACACCTTGCTGAGGGCACAGACCCACTATTACCATAAAAACTTCACCATGGAGAAAACAAATAATTGAATGATGTATCTGTTACTTCATAAACTCTTGTCATTGTTTCTATTATTACTTGCCTTTCCTGTGATAAACAAGCCAGATCAAAGGTGCACCTGGGTACACTAGACTTCATACCCTTATTCTCATTGAAACTAAATCAAACCAGACAAAATTGGCCTGAGAAGTAGACTTATAAACAGAAAGACTCTTCAGTTCATTCAGTCTTGAAGCTTTCATCTTGCCTTAGCTCTGTAAGGTCAATGTCTAGTTCTTATGCACACTACAGTTACAAATGCCCTTAAGTTCTTGGTCCCATCTTGACTTTGAGATTAGAAATAGTCTTGCCCCCAATCTGTTATAGGTCAAAGCCAATAGATGTCTTTACATTTCCAGTCTCATAAAGATTGTTGCCACCTCTTCAGCTATCTTTGATCACTTTCTATTGCCAGGTACATCTAGAAGGCTGCCCTTGAAAAGGTTTAAGAGTCACATCTTTCTTCAGTGGCCAGCTCCTTTCCTTTATCCATTTCCCTGTCAAATACTTTTTAAAGAGGGTTTGCCTATAAAGAGGCTAATAGTAGCCTGCTACTGCCCAGGGCCACTGGTTCAGGCTGTCAGAAGAGTGGACGGGGAAAGGTGTTATCTACCTCTTGGCCCCCTAGTAATTCCCACAAGAGGCTGCTGAAAACTCCATGTTACTTTTCATCCTGTCCCATGGAGTGACCAGAACTGATTTGACATCTCAAGTCCTGTAAAACTGCAGTGGCTGAGAGCACTCAAGCCCTAATGACAGCGATGAGAGATTAGAGATAGAGCCATCAATTGTAAAAGGGCCTTGAGACTTGTGGAGTCTCTCGTGAGACCTAGTCATTGTTGATCTCCTAGTACTGCCATGAGGAGATCATCACCATCATTACTTTAGATGTCAGTATGTTGAGATATACCCAGAAATCTATTAAAACTGACTTTTCCAGGAAAAAAAAATCCTTAAAATTCTGCATCTCTCCAAGTCTGGAAAATGCTCCTCTAGTCTGGTAACAGTTTTTAAGTGAGGATTTTCAGAGTCTGGATGGATCCAAAACAGCCGTGACCAACTAGCAGCATAGTAAGCCATGCCCATCCTATAATGTCAAAGGTCAAGTCTTAAAGTCAGTTACTAGAAAGGTCACAAATATTCCTGAATGAAAGGTCTTTGTAGAATTGAAACCATGTGACTTGCCACCTTTCAAAGCAACCAGTGGGGGGAAGCAGAAGTTGGAAAAATGTGTAGAAAAACTCCCTTCCTAAATGACTTTGCTCATGGCTCTCAGTTGGTGTATGAAGCATACCTCTTCGTCACCAGGGCTGTGGCTCCCATGGACAGCATCTTAAAGGAGACCTTCAAGGCTCTTCGGTGATAATGTGGTATACTGGGGGGAAAAAAGGGTTCAGAAGGCGAATGGTTTCAATGATGCTGATGATCTCCTGCAGTCTCTTCTATAGGTTCTTGAACAGCATCGGCTGTATGCCAAGTAAGCATGAGAAGGAGCTGAGTGTCGACACAGGGATCACAAACTCAAATTCTATAGGGACTAGACCCCAATGTAAAATTCATCTAGTTAATAATATAGAGATGCATTTTCATCTAAGGGAGTGCTTCTCAACCTCCCTAATGCAGCAGCTCTTTCATCCTGTTCCTCATGTGTGGTGACCCCCCCGTCATAAAATTATTTTCATTGCTACTTAACTGTAATTTTGCTACTGCTATGAGTTGGACAGCCCTGAGAAAGGGTCATTCAACCCCCAAGGGGGTCATGATGCATAAGTTGAGAACAGCTGATCTAGATAAAGTAGCTTCCATTCAGTATCTGGGCACGGACATTATAAATAAATGAGAACTCAGAGGTCATGATAACCCTACTGTAATTATTAATTCAAGCCACGAGTCGGCTTCCAATGTGTCTATAACATGGAAGTAGTCTATAGTCTGCCTGTCTGTTAGTTACTTATATTGTATATTGTGCTTCACTTTACCTAAAGCACAAATCACAGTTCCTTTTCAGTCTAAAAGTTATGCCTCCTTATATTAGAAAGCTGTTGCTTTTTTCTTCTCCTCCATCTTTTCCTTGGTGCTATGGTATGCTCCAAAGATAAAGCTGTGCATGCCAGACTAGAAAAATTCCCTTATCCTAATTTCCCTAAGCCTAGACATTCTAGACATTAACCAATTTCTTTTGAAGGTCTTTCCACAACCTCCTATCCTCATCCTACTCCAATCCCAATTTTGCAATTTTTTTAAAAGAAAATGCTCTCCTAAAACTCCAACCATAATATATTTAATGAAGTGTCAGCAGCATTTGAGAGAGATAACCAGAACCCTTTTATCTAAATGTTCTCCATCTAAAACACAAGGCCATGACTTGAGCAAAAGGACTATAGGGACTTCCTTTAAGACTGTGTTGCATCTTTTAACCTGGTCAGCATTAAATCAGATACTTAAGACGAATGGCAACCTGGCACTGAGCTCTCTGACCATATACTTGACTGAGGCAGGAACCTATTCTCCGTGTACTGTTTATCCAATGGGAGAATAGCTAAGATGTGGTGTCAGGTTGGCTTAGGAGTTGTCATTCTGCCCAGATGAAAAGCCCCCAAATAGAAGGAACTCAAGCAATTTCCCCAAGGGCTCAAAGCATGGTGGTGGCTTGATGGGGATTTAAGGCCAAGAACCATCTTTGCTGGAGTCCAGCTCCCTGACCACTAGACCACATCGTGCACATTGAACGTCAACTCAGCAAACCTCAAGGTCCAGGTCTGAAGGAAACAGATTTCCCCAAACAGAACTCTCCTTGTGAATAAAATTCAGCAAAAATTCTCTTTGCAGCTGGGAGTTGGGACTCATGTTGCAAACACTGGTGTTAATGAAAAACATCCACCTTCTACAGTTTCAACAAGGACAAAGTACTCTACAAGATGTGTTCCTACGCACTCCTCCACAGAACTTCTACATATGAGAAGTATGGCGCCGGGCCGCTGAGGGTTCTGATAGTCCTGTGTCCACTTAAGAGAAGTTGAACTTGATGTTTCCATTAGGAAATGTACCTAGCGGAAGTCAAATCTGTTATTAAAAATGTTTTTCATATGGTTCTTAGTACTTCAGAATGAACAAAATGTAATATGACCTGGCCCTGGGACTGACACAAAGATTGACACTATCCATTTATTTGATAATTGAAATATCCATTGACTAGTCTCCCTTCCTAGTGTAGTTCTCATTTTATTGGGAACTCCTTCTGAGTTGGTTCTGAGTTAGTAACGTCAGAAGGAGTGAAATGCCTTCCTTGTTGTCCTTGTCTCTGATGGTTAATTTACCCTACTTGAACACATAACCCAGACACAGAAGAATCAAGCCCGCGTCATTATGAATGAATTTCTTTGTTTTTAATCTCACACAGTTTAAAATACAATATGAAATCAGACTACAGTATATAAAAAACTCTCCAGCAAAATGATGTGCCAGCATCAGCTACTAAAATAAACAAAAAACTCCCCAGTAAGAAAAATTTTTTTGCATTAAAAAAACAAGAACACATAGACACTTAACATCGCTACATCTCTAAGCTACCTCAGTTCTGATTTTTAAAAGCACCTGCTTTTCCTTTTTTTAATTTTGCTTTTAAATTTTCAGCTTTTAAAAAATATAAATTATATGAAAATACAAGTTGGAAAATAGTCAAACACAATAGAATATCTTTTAACCCCTATACTTCTTAGCTTAAAAAAAAACAGAAAAAAAACAGTATTCTTTTAAAAAAAAGTTCAATAACTGAGGCAGTATTCCTGATAGAGATAATTACCATTTTAATATATCTTATATATGTATGTGTATACATATATTTATTGTTCCTTGAAACATCTTTGGAATGTATGTATGAGTTCAACAAATTTATATAGACCCCAACAGAGAAAGCGGCATGCACAGCATGACTAGAATAGAGGAGTATTTTTCACTATGAAGGTTAGGCAGGTTAATGCTCAAAAACCCAGAGTGTTCATCTCCCAAGTGAGGATAAGCTCATCTGATCTCCAAATGCTACTTCCAGTCCCCAGAGCCATAAAGCAGGGCTTTATCATGGGAAGTCCCTGCCCTACACGGAGACAGGAACAGAAGTGACTCTGAACCTCAGAGCTCAAACCGGCAAGGGTCCAGCCTCTCCAGGATGACGACGACGACGAGGTTTTCACCCAGTGAAGCCAGATTTGCTCATCCTTCCTCTGAAGTTAACATGTGTTTTGCAAAAGCATAAATGCAACAGTTCTGCTACATTTCCAGTGTATAAGCCACCCACCACTCTTCCTGGGATGGTCTCTGGCCTTTAGACAAGGGAAAGAAGCATTTGGCCAGATGAACAATGCAGTCTTTAACTAATACGCTATCTACAAATACTGAAAATTGTGGACCTAGACACAAAGGGAATCCGACACCACATGTGGAATCAGGAGCACTGGGAGGCACTTTCTTCTCTCTCTCCGACTTTTCTGGAGTTGCCAGAGTTAGACCTACTAATGGGGTGGAAGGGTGTGGGGGCGGGGCCATGGGCAGCGGAGGTGGGTCAGCAGGGAGTTAAAGGCTGATGTACAGAGAAAGTAACAGTAGACCTGGTTGCAATCTATAAGCAACAGTTTATGCTTGACCGAGGTTTTACTCTTGCCGATTACTGAAATGTGTAAAGACTTAACTAGGAAATTCAGCTGTACTTTTCAATGTCTGCAAGCACAAGCACACACAGGAATACACGCACACACACACACCACACACACACACACCCCTTACCCAGTGCCCAACAAAGCTCATGATTATAGAGAAAACAGTTCCACCTAACACTCCCTGAGCAGCTCCTAAAATATTTTGAGAGCTTATGAAGGCACCTGCATCTGAAACATCAAACTAGACAGCTGGGATAATTCTGCTGTGGCTTTTCATGCGACTTCTCCAGTCTATTTGTATGAGAACATTCAGGAATCACATAACCATGCTCTTGATTATTTAGGTTCTGCAAGAAACCTGGGAGGAAACCATAAACTCTCTTGAAGATAATGCTGAAAGGTAGTATTTCCAGAGTCTTGGCTAAAACTCAAAAAGGGCTAGCCCTGAGAAGCCCAACTTCAGTGCTTCTTGACCTCTCATTGAAACTGGTAAAGCCTTCCTGCTTCCATATGCTTCAATCAGGCGTCTGTCTTGTAGGCTTGATTCTAATTGCATCAGGCACTTCTTACTAATTAGATGCTGGTTTCCTCCAGCATAACACAAGTTCAGATTCGTCTTCACAACCAGCTGACAAGCTCCGATGACTGTATTTAAACTCCGGGAGTACTAAAACGTATTCGAATGAGATTGACCTTATTTTCTTCACCCAGGTCTTTTTCTTATGTTTCCATGCTTTCCTTCTCCACGTTCCTTTCCTGTCATTATTGCCCTTTACTTCCCGTGCCAAGATAACAGGTCCAGGCACCAAGCCCTGAAATCACCTATATCACTCTCTGCACACAGTCTCCCCTAACAGTCTCCACATCTCAAATATTGTAAATTCTCTGCAGGAATGCCCTGTACTTCTGAAGACCATCGATCCGTGTTTCACTTGCCTGTGCTTTTATTTCCCACTGTTTCTTCCCAACCCCAGCAAGTCTAAGTGGCTTTATTAGCAACTCTTCAATACGCGAATCAAGTCTGCAGTTATTTCTTCACCCACCAGTCCGAATGCTGTGCATCTCTCTCTACTAAGTCATAGAGGTGGGGAGAAGCAACAGATGTGGGGCATTGTGATAAAATAAGACACATGGGGGGAAAGAGTGTGAGTTCGAACTGGCTGTATTCTGATGTATTCCGTCAGACCTGAGGCCTAATGCCACGGGCACACACAGCTTTTACTGCAAGCCACAGAGGTTAAAGGCAGCAACCAGTAAAGCACCCAGTCAGCCTTCCTCCTTTGACTCCCTTCTCACCACTTCAACAGTGCTCCTACGTTTTCTACAGTCCGCACTTTGGGTTGCAAAATACATTCAGTTCCAAGACTTAATGCTTTTCAGCTCAGCATTATGTCCAAACCTGGAGAAGCCACAAATGGCAAGAAAAACCCCAAAAGTAAAAGGGTGTGATGATGAACATAGTTTTAAGTTGCAGAGGAAAGTCCTATGCATCGAGGCCGTATACTCCAATCTGCGTCCGATCTTCCTTCATGTACGGCTCTCACATGAATTGGGCATCCCAGACCTCAGTGAGAGTGCTTTGCTTTTCCAGTGGGGTCTATATAAACAGCTTGTCTTTCACGGTGACAGAATCCTCAGCTGGCAAATAAACAAAAGTTTCGTGATACTGCAATACTGAGACCACCTTAGAGCTTAAGACAATTGTTAAGAAAAAAATACTGGCACAAAATTGAATAAAATCATTTTGAAACACAAAAATCTGTTTTGGCCCCTCCCCCATGGAAGTCCATCTGTTTCAAAAGTAGAGTGAAAGGTAACATAGTCCCTGTTTGTTTTTTGGGCTTTTTGGGTGCATCCTCCTGAAACAAAATGTTGTATTCCCCCTCCTTTCTCTGCCCTCCCCGACCTAAAACCCTAAGTGAAAGTACTGCCTTTCATTATTCTCCTGACTCCTGGAGTGTCGATCTCTTTGCTAAAGAGTCTGCAACTCAAGACACAATTTTTTCCATGGATGACTTTTAAAAATGATTGGACATGTTAATCTCGTCATCCTGTAAGCCACATTCTTTAGGCTTCTAAAATAATACCCCCTTTCTCTCTTGAACATTTGTTCCAGGATTTCTTGTCCCACCCACCCCCAAAGTCCTGTTTTTTTCTTTTCCAACCATGCACATTGATTACAGCTAAAGCTCACTTAGCTCCCACCCTGAATGTAAAAAAATGAGTTCTGGAAAATTAAAAATAGGCTAACAATTAAAAACCAAGAGTCCAACAGTTGCGGCTGTTCTGTATTGAAACGTCTCAGCAAAGTGTCCCTGTTAGCTTCTGCGTCCATCACTCATCAGCATCAGGCTTGACATCCAGCATGGCATGGAGCTCCTCGGGCGTGTACCCCAGCAGGCTCTGCAGGTCACACACAAAGCGGTACACATAGCGCTTTCCTGCTGTCTTGTGGATGATGTTTTTGTCGTAATAGTAACGCAAGCCACGGCTCAGTTTCTCATAATTCATCTTAGGCTTGTTTTTCCTCTTTCCCCATCTCCTGGCCACCTGAAAGAAAAATGAAGGGAGTAAGTTCAATTAAAAAGGAGGGAGGAACAAAAAATAGAGAGCAAAACTCAAACATGATTGATGAGGTGTATTTACTTGCATATACCCATTCATTATGACTCGAAGCGGGGGTGGGGGGGGGTTGAACTGTTAGAGTCATGTTTTTCTTATTTGTGTTACATGAATTCTGTTTTTCAAGGGCCAGGGGCGATGACCAAGCTGATTGTGGAAAGTTGATGGAAACTGAACCCTTTCCCCAATATACTATCAATCAAATGTCTTGCTTTGAAAGCAAGAACTCTACTGTGAGGGTGCGGAGTCAGAGTTAGGACCAGACCTGCCTTGCACCAATAGGAAGCAATTTGCCTGTACTGAGGGGAACTAGAAGCCCTGGTGGCCTACGGACCTATGCACTGGGCTGCTAATCGCGAGCTGAGCGGTTTGAAACCACCAAGCACTCCGCAGGGAAAAGATGAGGCCTTCTCTCCCCATAAAGAGCTATGTAGTCTCAGGAGCCTGCAGAGGCCGTTCTACTTTGTCCTGTGGGGTCACCAAGAGTCAGAATTACTTGGATGCAGTGAGTTTTGGGAAATTTGAGGCCAAATAACTGTCCCTCCCGTTCATGGTTTTTAATCCTCAAAACTGGGCATGTCAGAGCAACCACTCACAAAGCATTTGTGGGAAGAAAGAAGGAATTTGTGAACAAATGACACCAATCTCTCAATGCTTCTTGAGCCGTCTGAATTCACAGAGCCACAGGATTGAGAAGAGGTGGCGAATCCTAATTAGGAAAAGCCTACTACATGCCAGACGCTTTGCATCTTGGAAAGCAAATGGCTAATGTAGCTACTGTCTCTGTTTTCCTAGTGAGTCTCTGGGACTTATAAAAGGTATGTACCTTGCATGAGACCATCCAAATAGCAAGAGTTAAAACGGGGCCTAACTGGGGCTCCGATCGTAGAAACTATCATCCAGGCCCACACCAGCCCTTCCCAAGGTGGTCATTCACCCTTCTTCAACCCAGTCATCATCAGTCACTCCTCTTACCTCATCTGGGTCAGAAAGCTTGAATTCCCAGCCATCTCCTGTCCAGCTGATAAAAGATTGACAGGATTTATCAGTGAGTAATTCCAGAAGAAACTGCCACAGCTGGATTGGTCCACTGCCTGGAAACACAAGCAAGTGTGAATCATTATACCAGAAGCACTCCAAGCAGCTAATCTAATTGTGTGGCACGTTCCTTCCCCTTTCTTGTTCAGTTCCAGCCCAAGGAAACTCACGGAGACAAATAATTTAACTAATGTAGGAGATGCTATGGGCTCACAAAGGTAGAGAGCAAAGGAAAGTTTAAGACAATCTACAAATTGCCCTGTTTAGATGCACTATGGACCAATTTCTATTGAGAAGCAGATTCGAGGAGACAAGAGAAATATCGGGCCTGTTCTGAGAGAATCCTATTATAGCCCAAAGGCAATGTCATCTTTTCGCTTTCAAAATCCACAGAAGAAGGGATGTCTTTAGAAGTTCCCAGCAGAAGTCAAAGCTGATAAGCACGTCTTTATAGTAGGGAGGCTTGGCCTGGATTTGCAAGGGAGGAGAATCATTAGTCTCTCTTCAAATCTCCTCACAAGAAATTAGAAGCTGGATGTCCTTTCAGCTGGAACAGTCCTCCCCCTTCCCGTCCCAGGCCACTTGCAGGCAAATACTCAAACAAAGGAAGGAAAATATCGTTGCTATTTGAGGAATTAATTTGTCACCCAGGAAATGGTCAGAGGTTAGATGAGGACGGTCTTGGAAATTCTTCATGGATGAAGTATATTCTAATGTAAATATACATGTGCCTGAGTGCTCACGAGTGAACACACACACACACAGACACACACACTTCTCTCTCATGAGCCATCCTCTCAGCCCTAGAAACCTGGTATACTTCAGCAGTCAGTTCATTTCTCCATGCCCAAGGATTTGTGCCACACAGGCTTTTTTTAGGATAACCCTACTTAGAAATGACATGACTTCCAGGGGAGTCTAGGAATTTTTAAGTGGTGATAAAGAGAAAAACCGTGGTCCAACAGAGACTGCTTCTCATTCCATGTTCTGACTGGGCCAGGTGGCACCATCTGAAACATCATCTCGGCAAAGCGGGATGGTCCTGGGAGAGTGAGTTTAAATGAATGAAGCCCAGGATGCTCTGTTCCTATGGAGAAATTTGATGGTCCACCTGAGGCAGGGCTTCAAATCTGTCTGATCCAAAGGAAAACTGAGCTTTCAGGAGAAAACGAACAGTTCTAGGTTCATTCTCTGTCAAGAAAAGAAATGCCCTTGACAGGCTATTAAGAGCAGTCTCTTGTTATAGCTTGTGTGTCTGACAAGGTATATTGATAAATGCCAGTTTACCTGTTTCTAAACTCCACTGCCCAATCCCTCCACTGTAGGGAAGGTCCAGTGGTCTCACTGTGACTATCAAACTAGTGCAGAGGAGCATCCTTGGAAAATTACGTGACTTTGTTCCAAATCACAGTTGGCAAATGACAGTGTTGTGTCTAGTATGTAGGCCTGCAGAACTACAGATGCCATAGGAGCAAATGGTTGAAGAGAAAGCAAAGAGAGTTTCCTTTAGGACTCTGGGCAGAGAAAAAAATACCAACTAGAACTATGGTTTCCCGGGCATCTACTATACACCTGATACTGATGACCCCAGCCCATCTATGCCTCACATGGGGGAGGTGCTCAGAGTCAGGGAGACTCTTCCTGCAGACCCTCCTGAGGAGAGCTTGCTCTGCGCCACTTTGGGGGCACTGCGCCTGCCTTGGGGGCCTGCAGACCTGCATCTGAAAGTTGGGCTGGACAACACCTAACAGGACCTTCCGCAGGCCCTGTCTTAAAATCCTCCTTGTGAGTGTTTGGAGAAGGTTATTGACAAACAGAACTGTACGGTCTTCTTCCTGCTGTGGAAACAGCACAAAACGTCATTTGGTTTCCTGACTTGCAACAAAACAAAGCAAACGTGCATCCCCACTTCTTGCTGGACTGTTAAAGGATTCTCCGGACGCCCTGCTGTCAGGGACTAAGCTGTCCCCTCCTCTCGGACCCCCTTGGGCAGTGGCCTTCCAGGTCATTTTAGCACGTCCCCTTGTGGCTGCCATTAGATTATGCTACTTCATGAGTTTTCTCAAGCGATTTAACTTAGGGCTTCTCTCATATCATTTACTTTATGATCCCTTTGGCTCAGAGGGCCCCATTAGATCAACCGAGGAAAGGAGCGGGAGGAGGGGAGCCCTTCCATCTCCCATTCCTGGAGACCTCCCACAATCAACTCAAACCACGTCGGCTGCTGTCGGGTCCACTTGACTTCTGCAAATAGGCAGGGCACTGCCACATCTGCCACCTCAGAGGAGCCTGTTTCTAGACGCGCTGCTGGGTTTTGAACTGCCGGCTTTTCACAGTTAATTCACGTGCCACTTCAGGACTCCAGTTTCCTGGAGAGGAAGGCTCAAAAGGCTGCAGCCCAGCTTCCTGCCGTTTAGACGGGCAGTAGTTAAGTGGAAGGGTCTGAATTCAGGCCACTGACACCAGCTTAGAGAAGAAGAAACTGCAGAAGGATTTCCGGTGTTTTTCCTGCCCATGCCCATTCTGAATCCAACTGGCAGAGTCGAGGGCTTCATGCCTCTGCTCCAGCCCTTTCTATGCATATGTTTGTATACAGCTGAGGGACGGCCACAGACTGAGGTTGATGGGCCTTTTATTTTTCTATTGTAAATTTCCCTTTGTTTACAAAGACCATAGAAATATTTACGACAGGAACCTGATGCTCAGGCCCAAGGTGCTGTGCTCCCTACTCTTTCTGTACACACCAAGGGAAGAGGGAGGAGAAAGGGGGATAATTGGAAGCTTAAAGAAAGCATGGTAACTTGAACACGTTAACGTGAACAGGGGTGAGACATCTCTGGGTAACTTCACCAAAGGAGGTAAAAAAGGTGGGGCTGTCCGTGTAAGCCTCCCTCCCACAGTTCCTGCACGGAAGGAATCCCCTCAGCCCACCCGGGACAGCTGGCTGCTCAGTATCTCCCCTGGCAGCCCAGTTCCTTAAGCAGAACGCCCTCATTGTTCCATCAAGGTAGGGAACGTCCATGACTCCTACCAGAGGGTGCTCTCTACCACACTACCACAGATTGCTAAACTGCCCTTGCTACACAAAGAGGAAGGGCCCAGGGTTACTCCACCAGCCCACCAGCCTGTGTCAGCGCAGGAAGGCAGGCTCTGGGTGGGCTCTGCTCTGGCTGCACTAATGGGTAGGTCAAACCTGGGAGACTGTTTCTGTAGGGAGGCTATCTTCACTTCAGGTCTGGGAAGGAAACTGGGAGCACTTGAGACCCATGGGTGCATGTAAACAGAGGCTATCAGAAGCCCTTATGTCGCAGACCCATTGAACAAGTGAGGTCAGCAGTCCCAGTGAGAAATGTTCCCAGAGACCATCGTGTAGTCCTTGCTCAGTGCAAGCCTGCCCAAAGCCCGAGGCCACATCTCCTGACCTTGTTCCAGAGTAACATAAAATTGTAAAGGCTCTGCCTCCAGTCTCCTGCACTCCCCGACTCTGGCCCAGCCCCACGCACTAGACTGGGTCCCAGTGACCTTTGTCCAAGGGAGCAGGGAAGGGTACTAAGAATAGTGCCAGTCATGGAAAGGAGAGCTCACATGCTAAATGTGGTTCACAATGGTGTCCCTGTCTGGGCCCCCTGGACACTCAACAGAGTCCTTCACCATGCCCCCAGAGTGTCATACATCAGGAATCCCGTGGCATCATTGAGAAACTATGCTTCTCCAGTAGGAGGTCAGAGCCGCGGCAACAGAGGCTTCCCTGTTAGAAGGAAGGCTCTCTTCAAAGGGTAGGCGGGAAGGCCCCAAGCACTCACACCCAGGCTCTCTGAGGGCTTCCCCACCCCCAGCAGTCTGCTTTCTGCAGGCTCTCCACTCCCCCATCCCCGCCACCCACCACCCCAAGTGTCCTACTGTGCAGACAGCGACAAAGCTGAGGGTACTGCCTCGAGGAGCACAGCACTGCTTCAAATGAACGATCAAATGGATGCTGGAAAGATGAGACAGGTCAGCAGAGGCAATCTTACTGAGGACCTGGGGCCCCTCAAGGTACCTTCAAATCAAACACGGAAGTCTCTCTTTTTGTTTGTTTTTGTTTTTGTGGGCATCACTGCCTCTGGTGGTCATGGGCACTACCCAGTGCTGCTCCTGAGAGCTGCCACTGGATTTGAACTGCCCAGCCCACGGGCCCCAGTCCTGCACTCAACCACTTATGCCACTGGGGTTCATCTCTCTCTCTCTCTCTCTCTCTCTCTCTCTCTCTCTCTCTCTCTCTCTTTTAATAGCAAAGTATCTACTCATTCTGGTCATGTTTTAAATCCCTTCTTCTGGTCTAGGAATAGGAAAAGCATCCTGTATCTTGACGAGGAGCAGTGGTGAAAAGTCCCTGCTTTCTTGATCCTCTCTCCATGCATAGTGCA
>PVJH01010878.1:0-20194 GCA_004026705.1 Nesogale talazaci
TTGGTCTGCAGGGCTGCGTGCAACCCAGACTCGTGTGTGGCACGGCACAAGCCCGGCTCCTCATTAGCCAGGACCGGCCGGCGAATCTTTGCTGATATCGACAGTGTTGTCTTGAGTTCAGTCTACAGCTTGGCTCTTCCTGCTCTGCTCTGGCAGACAGAGAGGAAACGGTAGTCAGATGTGTTTCCCATCGCCTGCCGAACGCCTCTCCCCTAAGGCTTGGCGGATAGACCCGAAGACGGGCTGCCCTGTGGAATTTACACCAGCCGCTCTGACAGCTGTTTTGTGTTTATTTCCATGGTTGGACCATTTCAATTTGGGGCTCTTATTCATTATATAGCCAAATATTTGTTAAGGGATCAGACCCACGATGAGGTATGTTTGTCAAGATAATAATTAAGGTGATGTGTGCTGCAGGGTTAGAAGAGAGGACGGGGAGGAGCTGCATTCTCAGGCCCCTGCATGCTTCCCTCCCTCTCCCAATGGCTGTGTTACTGTCCAACACAGGCCACCTTCTCTGGGTCACACCGGGCCCACACGTTCATATATGATGCATGTGATTCCTGCATACTTTTACGGGTGTGTGTGTATGCGTGCATGATAGGCTGTTGAAAATAATGACCTGGGAGACAACCTTTTGAAATTCAGGTACAGCAGCTTTTAACAAAAGCTTTACCTGCCTACTCTCCTAACCCCCTTCTCATTATCAGACAGACCTTTGCTTGGCAAATTATAATTTTAATCGTTTTTAAGATTTTGTTTTCTAAGTTTTTAATGATTTTCCAGACATTAGCCAGCATGCCAGGTCTTTAGAAGATGATGGCTGCAGGAGACACCACTATTTTTCTGAGCAGTTTCATGGCTTCCCTGCTAGACCCTGCGCTTGCCCACTGAGGAAGACCAGTTTCTGAGGCTCCAAATTCTTTTTTTCATTTCCTCTCAATGAGAATGCAGAGTAGATTCCAATATGCAGTATGGCTCCTTATTTAAAAGCAAACGGCCTCATTTCAGTTAACACTTTACATCTCGAGAGCTATTCAAAACCATCAAGTTCACCTCCTCTGTCTCTGTGGTGTCGTGGTGATGAATTGGGTTGTGTTCTGAAAAGTCTCCTTCTGTCTCAGAGATTCACAGTTCTGCCCTGGACTGCTCGAAGGTGGCATCTTTTTGATGGCAGGGGTCTATTTGCTCTCCTGAACTGAGGAGGGTGTGTGAACTGAACTGAGGAGGTAAAGTTACCCGAATTCCTAGTGGGATGAAATCTCTGAAATATGAGGAGCAAAGGATCACAGGGTCCTCTCCAGGTCCCCACACCGAAAAATGAAGCCCTGTGGCCTTTTCTCCATACTCATCTTGTTCAAGCTCCCTTTCGCTGATAGCATTGCTGACGGCTCCAACCAACACATCTGACTTCTACAATGTGCTCTTCCCTGTTTCTTTCTCTTCCTGGTCCTCCAATGGTGGGTGTTCCTTCATCCCTAACTGGTCTTCTTTTTCTAAAGTTAAACCCTCCAGGACTTGCTGGTTCTTGTGTCCTTAATATCATCCCTGTACAAGACTTGAAACCTCTTCTCTAGACCTTACCAGCGATACTGGGTCATCACCTCTTTTTATGTCTGTACCTAGAAAACTCTTTATCTCATTTAATTCAAACCGAGAAACCAAACCCTCTGCTATCAAGTTGAGGCTTGCTCACAGTGGCCCCTTGGGACAGAGTGGAATGGTTGCATAGTGTTTCCAAGGCTGTACATCTTTATGCAAGCAGACTGTCTCATCTTTCTCCCTCTGCTCCCTCCGACCTTTTGGTTAACAGCCCATGAGCAACCCACTGCACCACTAGGAACTTCTTCTTAAATCCAACATCTCCCCAAATAAGCCCATTAATGCCTCCCACCTCCCCACCCCAATACATATATGCACACATACACACCCTAGGTCTTTCCACTTCCAGACAACGGCATTCTGTATCCAGCAGTGGCTCCATACAATGTGGCACTTCCCCGTCCTCTAATTGCTTACTTTGTGTGTCTGTTTTGCCTCCTGACAAGATGGAAATGTCTTTAAGGGAAGAGAATCCTTGAAGCAGGCGACCCCTGGAGTGCTCCTAATAAAGTACCAAATGCAAAAAGGTTGAAATCACCAATTGAGAAAATCCACATAAATACACCTGAGCCTTTGGCCTGTATAAAATCAGCATGATGTGTTCTCCTGGGATAAATTCACAGCATATAATTTTTTGTTCCTTTTCCCTCCAATGCTCGTGTTACTCCAGGAAGCAATCAGGGGAGAGAGAAACACACAAGTCCAGCTGACTACGGGGAAGCAAAAATGCTCTAAAATGTCTTCCATAGAAAGTCTTGGTTCAATCTGGACTAACTCTACTAAACCTTGATTAAATATTGATGTCCTACCTAGGCTGCAGACATTTCCCAAAACATCCATCAGGAAATAGTTCCATACCCTGTTAAGAAATACAGCAGGGTGTGGTGGAACCAGACCCCCCTGAGTTCACATCAGACAGTAGGGGCTTACTCTATGTGTCCTTGAGAAAGTGTGTCTGAGTTTCCATTTCCTTGTTGTAAAAATGAAGATAAGATTGTGGAGCAGGATTTGCGTGTGGATTAGTAATAAGACGTGAAGTACCTAGTACAATTCTTGGCACAGAGTGGTTACTTCATGAATGGTGTGTGTGTGTGTGTGTGTGTGTGTGTGTGTGTGTGTTTCCATCATGTCTACAATATCTCAAAGGACCTTATACAACAAAGCTGTATGACCTCATAGCGTTTCCTAGGCTGTCATCTTTATGGGAGAAGGTTGCAATTTCTTTTTTCCAGCCAACCCACTGGTGAGTTCAAAACTTCAACCCTTTTCTGTAAGCAATTGAGCACGTAAGTAATTACCATGCTCCCAGGATATTATTCTCACTTAATGAAGATTGGTTACCATTCATGATGAAGGTTATGGGGTCTGTGAACCACCATCCAGGATAAACTGACCCACAAGAAGCCCAAGGATATTTTATGTACCACTATATTCTGGCTTAGTTCTCCATGATAAGTGACCCAAGAAGGGGAAGCCACTTTCATTCTTTTTTTCTTTTTTTAAAATTTGAGTAAAGATTCATTGTTTTGTCAGGTGTTATTTAATATTTTTCATTAATATCCTAACACATTTATAATTAAGTTTATCTCTTTCATTTTTCTTATTTAAATATTTACTTATGAAATAAAAAACTACCCTTCAGTTGATATTTTGGGGGGGGGGGCATCACTGCCCTTTGGTGGGAATGGGAGGCCCAGCCTCGCTCCTGGAGAGCTGCTGCTGGATTTGAACCACCAAGCCAGTGGGCCGCAGTCCCACACTCAACCATTACACCACCGGGGCTCAGCTTCCAGTTCATCATTTTTTAATACTCAAAACAGCCCTTAGTCAGATAATCGGTTGTAAAATTATTTGAATCCCACCACTGCGTCTCCTTCCATGATGTAATGTTGCAGCTGCTTTTTAATTATGTAAGAATGCTCTACTTGCCTGTGATACTAATGATATTATTCTGTAATTTACATATTGTATGGAATCACTTTTCTTTGAAATGGGCACAAATATGGATCCCTGTTTTCCTAATGCCTTCGTACAGTTGTGTTAGCTCGCTCAGCATTATACTCATTTGTTGGAACATCTCAACAGGTATTCTATCAATTCTTGGATACTTGTTGTTGTTGCTTTTTCTGCCTCTCCTGCTTCTCAGCTGTAACAGAATCAGGAGCGAGAGCATGAGATGGAGGAGTCGACTTCCCAGATGCACAGATCACGTAGAACTGAGTGCTTTGGGATAGTAGATTGACTTGCGGAGTCTGTTGGAAAGACCACTTACAAAGCGGTCTGTAGATCCAATCAAGGATGGGTCCTCCAGCAGCTGTCTTCTGCCAACCAAATCAGACATTCCTGGTGCAGCTCAAGTCTGAAAGAGTCAGACAGGAAAGGAGATGTACCTGAATTTCAATGACAAGTGAGGCGCTTGCTCTAAGCTAAGCTCTCATTCCTACGTTCTTTTTCCTTGGGGCGCAAATGTTCATTAAGCATGGAGGCCTAAGAGAACTTTGAGAAAGTAAGTCCCGGGAGTAATTATTCCTGACTTAGCTGTTGTAATGGCCATGATGCCCTTACTGATCTCAAGTGTTTCAAGAAGAAAAAATTTCTTCATTTTTGTCAGAAATAAATATAACCCAACATTTGCAAATGTAACATTTTCCATGTGTACCACTTCATGACGTAAGTTACATTAACCTCACCATGCACTCATCATGAGTATCTCCTGCCAAATTGTCCATCACCATCAACATAAGGGTTTCTGAAAATTGTTCTAACTCAACTTAAAACACATAACAATCCAATGGGACATCTCAGGCCATAGATATAATACACATATCCCCAAATACACACCTGTGGACTCTACACAGGCTCATAGTGACCCTCCCTAGGGTTTTTGAGGTTGTAAATCTGACCAGTGGCCAACAGTGGGATGCTTATGCAGCAGCACTGCCAAGACTTCTTTAGTATTATTTATTATGAAAACTTCTTTAACATGCATATCCCTCGAAAATTGGATGACACTTGTTGCAGAAAGGGGTCTAAATTTGTATCTCTTTCAAATAAAAGCGATCCAAGACATTGCAGAAATTATCAGCAAATATAATTACTATCTCACACAAGTAAAATTTTGCTGAAGATAATTCAAAAATGGTTACAGCAATACATCAACAGGGAACTGTCAGACATTCAAGCCAGATTCAGGGGAGAACAGAATTAGGGTGCTCATTGCTGATGTTAGATGAATCTTGGCTGAAAGTAGAGAATGCCAGAAAGATGTTTACCTGTGTTCTATTGATTATTCAAAGGCATTCAACAATGTGGATCACAAAAAATTATGGACACCATTATAAGGAATGGGAATTCCAAAAGAATGAATTATGCTCATTTGGATTCCAGAAGTGTGAATTATGCTTATTTCTCTGGGTTCACAAACCAAGAGAAAGTTTGAGCAAAAGCCTGATTTTAAAATCAAGACAGGTGTGTGTCAGGATTGTATCTTTTACTATATTATTCAAATAATCCAAGAAACTAGAATGTGAAGAGAAATGAGAGCTAGGAGGAATGCTCACTACTAACTCCTAATCTGAAGGAGGGGAGTCCAGTGGAGGGTGGGTATTAAAAAGGAGGCAATGTCAAGGAGTCCATGTAGAAAAAGAATATTTGGAAACAGGTGATAGCAACAATTGAGCAATTCTACTGGGCATGATTGACATATAGCGTGAGATAATATAGGTATTAAATTTCAACTAATAACAACTCGCAATCTACAGATGACACAACTTGCTTCCTGAAAACAAGAACTTGGAGCACTTAAAGATGAAAATCAAAGACTTCGGTATAAGCTCTAACTCAAATTAAAGAAAACAAAACTCCTCACAACTAGACAATATTATAATAAACAGAAAAGTTTGAAATTGTCAAGAACTTCATTTTATTCAAATGTACAATAAACACCCATGGAAGCAGCATTCAAGAAGTCACAGGACATATTGCATTGGAAAAAATATGCTGCAAATGGTCTCTTTAAAAGTATTAAAAAGGAAAGATATCCCTTTGAGGACTAGCATACACCTGACCCATGCCATGGTATATTCAAATCGCCTCCTATACATGAGGTACCTGGACAGTAAATAAGGAAGACTGGAGAAGAATCGATGCCTTTGAACTGTGGTGTTGGCTCACCAACTAGTGTTTCATTCTGCTGTGCAGAGGGTCGCTGTGTAGAGGAGGCACACAGCAGCACCTCGTCACAGCACCCTTCAATACTGCCACTCCAGGATCAAGGGTCTTTCTTCAGTTCCTTCAGCTGGAAATGCTGAACATGCCCTTCCTTCCCTTTGGGCTTTCCATCTCCAGGTCTTTTCACATTTCATTATACATGTGAGGCTTTGCTTCTCAAGATTCCCTCTGAAATATTTGGTTCAACGACATTACATCGTCAAATCTTCTGTCTCTTTCAGCTATGCTGTGTTCAAGAGCAAGTGTCAGAGTCTCTTCTGGCATCTATTTTGGTCATCTCGCTCCTGTCTTTTGAATGACCGTTTGCTTTCTTCGTGTATAATATCCTTGATGCCATTCTACAAATTTGATTATTAGTGTTCACATATAGCAAATCTATTGTTGAACTGGTTTCTAAATTCAATTGGGATGTCCATAAGGCCGTGTTTGGGCTTTTGTGGCCTGACCTTAATATTCTTTAGCTTTGGCTGAGCCCCAGTGGTGTAGTGGTTGTGTGTGGGACTGCAGCTCACTGGGTTGGCGGCTCAAATCCAGCTGCAGCTCTCCAGGAGCAAGGCTGGGTCTCCTACTCCCACCAGAGGGCAGGGATGCCAAAAAAAATTCTTCAGCTTTGGTTTGAACTTACATAAGCAATTGATAGTCTGTTCTGTAGCTGGCTCATAGCTTTATTCTGATAGAGAATATTGAACTGCCTCATGGTCTCTTTCTAGAGATGCAATTAATTTCAATCATGTGTACTCCATTCCTGGAGAATGACAGCGGTTTGTCATACATTTAACCAGGTATCATAAGCTTAACCAGGTGGTGACTCCAATTGAAGGTGCTCTTCCAGATGTGGTTTCATTGCTTGAGCAAATTAATACTTCTTCTGTTACTTCATATACAGTTATTGATCTGGCCAATGCTTTCTTCTCAAAGCAGTATCAGAGGACCACCAAACACAGTTTGCTTTCAGTTGGCAGGGGCAACAATACATTTTCACAACTCTCCCCCAGAGGTACATCAACTCTTCTGCCCTGTGCCATAATTTAGTCCAAAGGGACCTTGATCACCTGTCTCTCCTGCAATATGTCACACTCCTAGTCCATTATATTGATGACATTATGTTGATTGGACCAACTAAGGAGGATGTATCAAAGACTCTACATTCATTAGTACAACACTACGTACAAGAGGCTGGGAAATCAACCCAACAAAGATGCAGGCAACCCTCCACCTCAGTAGAGTTTCTAAGGGTCCAATGGTCTGTGTCATATGGAGTATTCTCACTACAGTGAAGCATAAACTATTGCATCTGCTCCCTCCCACCACCCCCACCAGCTACATAGGAGACACAGGCCTAGTGGGTCTCTTTGGATTTTGGAGACAACATGTCCCTCATTTGGATGTCCTACTTGGACCTATTTATCAAGTGATACAAAAGACCTCCAATGTTGTGTGGAGCCCGGAACAAGAAATGGCTCTGCCACAGGTTCAGGCTGCTGTGCAAGCTGCTTTGCCACTGGGACCATATGATCCAGCTGACCCAACAGTGCTAAAGATATCAGTCGTAGATAGAGATGCAGTGTGGAGTCTTTGGCAGACCCCTATTGATGAATCACAGCATAGCCCGTTGGGATTTTGGAGTAAAATCCTGCCATCCTCTGCAGACAACTACTCCCCTTATAAAAAACAGCTGTTGGTCTATTACTGAGTCTTCGTGGAGACTGAATGCCTCACCACGGGCAACCAAGTCACCATGAGGCTTGAGCTGCCCATTGTAAACTCAGTGTTGTCTGAGTCATAAAGTTGGATGTGCACAGCCACACTTTATTGTTAAATGGAAGTGGTATAGATGAGCTTGGGCTAGAGCAGGACCTAAAGGTACAAGTAAGCTACACGAATAAGTGGCCAAATACTCATAGTCCCCACTCCTGTCACATTACCTTCTTTCTTCCAGTCTGTACCTATGACCTCAGGGAAGTTCCTTATCATAATATAACTGAAGAACAGAAAATTCATGCTTGGTTCATGGATGGTTCTGCATGATATGCAAGTGCCACTCATAAGTGGACAGCAGCAGCACTACAGCCCCTTTCTGGGATCTCCCTAAAGGACAGTGGTGAAGGGAATTCCTCCCAATGGGCAGAACTTCAAGCTGTGCACCTAGTCGTTCAGTTTCCCTGAAAGGAGAAATGGCCAAATGTGAGACTGTATACTGATTCCTGGGCTATGATTAATGGCTTGGCTGGATGGTCAGGGAATTGGAAGGAATGTGATTGGAAAATTGGTGACAAGAAGGTGTGGGGAAGAAGTATCTGAATAGACCTCTTTAGGCTATGAAAGTAAAGATAATCATGTCTCATGTGAATGCTCACCATAGAGTTACCTCTGAAGAGGAGGACTTTAACAATGAAGTGGATAAAATAACATGCACTGAGGAGACTAGTCCTCCTCTCTCCTTTGTACCATTATGTGGACTAATTATATATTATATTCCTTAAGTAGATATTATATTCCTTCATGTACGTTCTCTCTCTCTAGATATATATGTGTGTGTATACACATGTGTGTATGTATATATATGTATATATATATATATCCTGACTTTGTTTCTCTAGAGAACCCTGCCTAACACAGTAACCATTTTATTTATTCTGACACACACATCCACAGAAGCTTGCAGTGAGTCGATTTTAACAGAGTCTCGATGGTACCAAGAGACAATTTTTAACAGATAATGTGGGCAGCCTTCATTTGTAGCATGAGAAAAGAAGGCAAAAATGAAGACACTTCATCTAGAGCATTGGTTCTCAACCTTCCTTGTGTTGCAACCCTTTAATACAGTTCCTCATGTTGTGCTGACCCTCCACCATAAAATTATTTTCACTGCTACTTCATAACTGTGATTTTGCTACTGTTATGAATGAGGTGACCCCTGTGAAAGGGAGTTGTTTGACCCCCAAAGTGATTGTGACCCATTGTTTGGGAACCACTGATCTAGATGCTAAAAGCCCCAAAGGCATCAAGGACCAGGAAGCTGGTAACTTTCTTCTCACTGCTTTATCCTGCTTGCTCCATGCCCTGTGTGCAGTGACTCTTCTCATCTGAGAGGCTTAATGGTATGGGGTCTGCACAGGTGACGTCCACTAAACAACCCGCCGGCTTGGAGAGAGATGGACTCATCTTTCATTGCGTCCAGTTGTCATCCAGATCTGAGAAGGAAAGGCCTATGTAGGAAGAAACATGTTCCTTAGAAGCAAGGCCGGCGAGACTTTGACTTGCTTACTTTGGACACATCTTTGGGAAAGACCGATTGCTAGAAACCAGTATCGTGGTTAGTGGAGAACCAACCAACACAAGGACACCATTCAGTGAGAGAAATGAATGCAATAGATACAATCATGGCTCCAGACATGCCAACAGTCACGGACATGATGCAGGACTGGGCATGCTTCCTTCCTTCCATAACTCAGGAGGCTGCCACAGGTCAGAGAAAAGTCAAAGGCAACTAGTGCCGGTGTGTCGAAAGGGGAGTGACTCCACAGTAAGGAAGAGAAGAGAAAGCAATGCTAACCTTCAGTGCCCCAACCTGTTTGGAGGTGCTGGGTATGCCTTCCTTGGTAGACCATGACTTTGACTCCTCAGGAGAGATCCAGTCCATAGGAGGATGTCGTTAATGACTATCACAAAGAGACCTTACATTTACTGATTTCTCTTGAAAATACTCCAGGTACACGTTAGATCTGTCAGGACTCTAGTCTAAATGGTCATTTAGACACACCCAGCTGACAGAAGTTCTGTCATTTTCAACACATGCCTTCCAAAGTCATCTTGATCATTCACACAGTCAGTTTGAAGGGAGGGGAAGTGGGAAGGTGCATAAATATTACTCGGAGGCTTTTTGTACAGCCTGACATGAATTGAATTGAATTGTCTAGAATTCCGTAACCTGAACAAATGTGCGGGGATCTGAAAATTGGACAGAAAGAAAACAGATTCTTGGTGAAGAGCTGGTGGAGGCTACCTCAGCACTTACAAGACCCACCTTTCTGAAAAAGGAAAACATTAACTGTTGATGGGAGACTGGGGTTGGATGTTAGGAAGAAAAACGTAAGCACACTAGAAATATTTGCAGGGGCATGAATGAACCTGAGCATGGTGATGGTGAAGTGACAGTGGTGTACTTAAATCAATGACCCCCTCATGTGCTTAAACTTGATTTCCCAACATGATGATGTTACCTGGAGCCATTCTCAAAAATTGACAAGGTCCTGCATGTGCCAAGGATATGAACACCAAAATCTTTGACAGGTGAGGAGACCAGATCTAAGGTGCTACACAATGGGACAGAAACAGAGTCCAGCCATTTTTGTTGTTGTTGATGATGTTGTTAGACACTACTGAACCCATTCTGATTCATATACAAAGCAAATAAATGCACTGCCACCGAGTGGCTTCAGACTCACAGAGGCCCTACACATAATAAAACCAAGCTCTGTCCTGCACTGTGGCATCCTCACACCTATTGTGTGTCTGCATCCAGTGTTATAGCTATTTTACCAGTCCATCTTCTTGAAAGTTCTCCTCTTTTTTGCCGACCCCCCACCCCCACTTCACCTGTGCCTATTGTTTTCAGTGTTTCCTTCCTCTGAAGTGGGGAGTCGGCTCATTCCTTGTTGTCTGTCCTTCGTTCACAAGCTTTGCTGAAACCTATTCACTTTGGGTGATCCTACAGGCATCTGAAATACCAGTGACGTAGCTTCCAGCATCATAGCATCACATATGCCAGTGTGATAAGCTGACAGACAAATGGTGGTATTCAAAAGAGGACATGAAACAGGGGATATTATTGCTGATGTCAGGTGGAAGTTGGTCAAAACAGAGAGGGTCGGGAAGATGTCTACTTGTGTGTATGTTGTTTTGTTTTGTTTTTTTACTATGTCAAGGCATGCAGTGGTATAGCTCATAATAAACTATAAATGAACTTAATTAAAATGATAATTTCAGAACCTTGCTTATGTTCATGAGGAACTTGCTCATGGATCAAGAGGCAGTTGGGTGAATGGAACAAGGGAGTACTGCATTCAGGGGTGAACCAGGGCTGCACCCTCTCACCATGCTTACCAACCTATGTGCTCAGAAAATCACCAGAGGAGCTGGATTATATGAAGAAGACTCTGGCATCCGGATTGGAGGAAGGCTTATTAATAACCTGTGAAATGCCAGTGACAAAACCTGGCATGCTGAAAGTGAGGAAGAATCAAAGCCCTCACTGATGAAGATCAGGCACTGTAGTCTTCAGTATGGGTTACAACTCGGTGTAAAGAAGACCAAAATCCTTACAACTGGGCCCATAGGTAACATCCTGATCAATGGAGAAAAGGTTGAAGGTGTCAAGGATTTTGTCTTATGTGGGTCCACAATCGGGTCTTATGGAATCAATCAAGAGATCAAAAGACCAATTCCATTAGATAAATTGGGCAAAAGATCTCTTTAGAGTATTGAAAAGCAAGGATGTTGCTTTGAGGGTCAAGGTGTGCCTGATCCAACTCATGGCATTTTCCATTGCCTGAGAGGCCTGTGAAAGACACTGAATAAGGAAGACTGGCATTGGTGGTTCAGTGGTAGAATTCTCAACTGCTACACGAGAGGCCCAGTTTCAATTCCCAGCCAGTGCAATTCTGTGCTTTAAAAAAACAAATAATTATTATTATGAATCAGGAAGGCCATAGAAGAATCTGTGCATTTGAATTGCAGTGCTAAAGAAGAATATCGAAGCTGAGCCCCAGTGGTGTAGTGGTTGAGTGCGGGACTGCAGCCCACTGACTTGGCAGTTCAAATCCAGCAGCAGCAAGGCTGGGCCTCCCACTCCCACCAGAGGGCAGTGATGCCTCCCCCCAAAAACAAAAAACAAACAACAAAGAAGAATATTGAAAATCATCATGAACTGCCAAAAGGATGGCCAGAATGTTCCTTGGAGACAAGGATGGCAATATGCAGTCTTATATTCTTTGAACATATTGTCAGGAGGGACCAGTGTCTGGAGATGGACATGCTTTGTAAAGTGGAGGAGCAGCGAAAAAGAGGAGGCCCCTCAATGAGATGGATGGACATGGTGACTGCAACCTGGGCCTGGGGCAAAGGCACCATCGTGATGACGGTGGAGAACCAGGCAGTGTTTGGTTCTGTTGGACATGGGGTCCCTGTGGGTTGGAACCAACTCAATGGCACTTAACAACAACAACAACAATTTTACCAGGCGTGATGTCCTTTTCCAGGGACTGGACCCATCTGAAAACACAGGCAGCGTGCACAAGACCAAGTCTCCCCTCCTGGCTTCTAAGGCTCATTCTGCCTCTACTTCCTCCAAGACTGACACGTTTGTTCTTCTGGAAGTCTTTGGTGTTTCTAATGCTCTTTGTCAACATCTGCCATAGATATCACAGATAACACAAATATGAATACTTTGCAGAGTCAGCTCTGCCAAGGATAAACTTAGTCCATTCCAGTACATGGAACTATATAAAGCCTGGGTCAGAAATCCTATACACACAAAAAATCTAGGTTTCTTGATTACCAAGCATTTATCGTGCCAGTTAAATGAGCCACTGCCCTTCACAGTCAAACATGATGGCAGAGGGTTCTGAGCATGACCAATCAGATTAACCAAGAAATATCCATCCTTGTGCCACAAATTGAAACTCCCCTGAAGTGGAGCTCAGAATCCTGTCACTTTGGGTCATAAAGAGCACTTCAGTGCTGAAGGAAGAAGATGCACTGGCCTCTTCGCAGATGCATTGTCCCACACTTTTGATATTAAGCCTGTAGACTTTAATTTGTAAGTCGGTGTCTTGTATTATCTTTAAAATTGTCTTGTGTTGATCTATTTTTGACTGTTTTGACTAAAGGTAGCTGTAGAAACTTCCTGACAGTCTCATCACCCACATGTCAGTCCCCATATTTAGGTCAGATGGCAGCATTTCAAGCCATGACAGTTATTGGGCATTCATTATTTCCATGCTACATGCTGGGCCACGACATTTAGCTTTTCAAATATGTAGCTTTTAAAATTGCCCACATTACTTGGAGCAGGTTACGTTAGCACCGCAGAGCCAGTATAATCCAGCCACAGCTATTTAAATGACAGCTACCATTGAAATACTTTGATAAAAGTGAGAGTCACACTGCTTAGCTTGGCAGTTGCCAGCTCTGAGACCTAGGGCAAATTCCTTAACCCCTCTGAACCTCAAGAATCTAGTCTGTAAAATGGACATAGCAATACCAACTTTATTTCGCTGTATAAAGCAATTTTAAGTGTATCAAACCTATTGTATATAGCAATATTTAAAAGACAATAGCAACTCACATATCGTCTTATTTGACCCACAACTATTCCTTGTAAAACATATAAAGCTCTAGCTCCATCTCTCTATCTGTATCTCTCTGTAATATATACGCTATCCACTCTCCGTATACTCCTGGTGGGGCAGTGGTGACGAATCGAGCTGCTCACTGAAAGGTCTGCAGTTTGACACCACTAGGTACTCTATGGGATAAAGATAGGACTTTCTCCTCTTGTAAACGGTTATGATCCCAGAAATGCACAGCAGTAGTTTTGCCCTGTCCTTTAGAGTCAATATGAGTTGGCATCAACAGAAGGGCAGTGAATTTGCTTTCTTTTCTACATGCATATACTGGAATATGTATGTATTCTTTGGCCACAGTGCCAACTCATTTGTGTGTATACATACATATGAGACCAAACTCACTATCATGAAGATAAAAAACAAACATATATAAGATAAAATAACAAACTTACATTTATATACATATGTATCTATGACCTTGAATTTTTTAGTTTATTTGAAGAGAGAATTTATTTAGTCTTAAATGGAACAGAGACATTACCTGACTGAGGGAGCCCAGAGGGTGCCCCAGTGTTTACGGAGACACAGTGTTTTAAAGGCACATGGGAGGTCAAAGAAAACTGTCATAAACACATGGGGGGTGGCAGATCAACACATCATAGTTACCCGTGGAATTCCCACCCTGTGATCAGTGACCATGCTTGGAACATGTACATTGTGTTAGACAAAGGAGCTTATAATATTGGTCCAGGGCTTCCCTGAGACACCCCTGAAGTCTCTGCTCCCTTCAGTATGGAGAGATCCACCCGGGACACCCCCAGGAAAGCCCCATGGAGAGATTAGGTCATCACAATCACTTGGGAATTGTGATAAAATTTAGTTTCTGATTCAGTCAATCTGTGATGAAAGGACAAGTTCTCAGCAGGGGATCAAACCGAATGAACCAGTTCACAGCCGGGTGCACTCTGTGCTTCTCTTTGCCTCAGTTCATTTGCACACCTGTAGTCCATAGAGGTTGACTGTGTCTCTGCTCTGTGTCCAGCAGGGTGCCTGACACGGGGTGTCTCCTGGTGAGTCCACGATGCACTTGTCACAATGCCAACAGCCTCCTCCAGGAATCTCAGAAGGTGGATGCTGAGCCCCCTTACCCTTCCTTAAGATGGATTAATACTGTAGCATTTGCAACTGTAATATGATGTTACCTTGGACACCAGGCAATTAGCAAGTAATTAAATCTCCCTTGGTCTGAATACACCTGCAACCAAACTGTCTGTTGAAGTTGTACTCTGCTCACTAATTAGCATGTGCTGAATGGCAGAAAGAGAAGGCATCCTCTTGGAGACCAGAGGCGATGAGGAAAAGTGGAATGTGCTTTACTACTTTGTTTTCGGTTAGCGACAGGTTCACTCTTTGTCAATGCTCCTGTCTCTGGCAACGAGTGCTCCTGGGGGAAATTGGCATACGCTGGCGTTCAGAGTCATCCTTTCCACATCACAGAATCTGGGATAATCCCTGTAGCTTAGGTGCTTTCTGGATGCTTCCAACAGCAACTGTTCTCAGGGTTGCGAGCTATTGAGGACAGAGCTAAGATCTAATGAAGTACGGCATTCTAATTCTTCCAACAGGCCATAGTTCTTGTTTTTTGGGGGTTTTTTTTGGCATCACTGCTCTCTGGTGGTGGGAATAGGAGGCAAAGCCCCACTGCTGGAATTGAACCTCCGTCCCAGTGGGCCGCAGTCCCGCGCACAACCACTATGCCACCGGGACTCAGCCCAACTTGCAACTCTTCACTGGAAGCAGAAAGCCCCCCATTTCTTCCAAAGAGTGGCTGGTGGCTTCAAATTGCTGATCTTTCAGATCATGCATTGCCAGTGCCCTGCCAGGGCTCCCTCCTGATTTAAAACTTGCCCTAAAAAAAAAAAAAAAAAAACCAAGTGAAAAGTACCACATCACCCTATTGGTGTCCTCCCCTAAGGAGTCTTTGAAGTCCTCTCCATCACGAAGTCGCTGCCTGTGCTGGGTGGGGACTCCCTCCCTGTTCACGCTCGGTCGGACCTGCCACTGCTGAGTTCAGGACATTCATTCCTCCACCCGGGACCCTGCAGAGCCCCAGCCTCTGCAGAAGACCCGAGACCAGGGCCGCTGCTGCCTCTAAGAGCGAGATAGAAGCAGGCTCAGTCCAGGAGCCCATTCTGTGCTATTATTCCAGACATTTGCCAGCCCTTACACAAAAGTGCAATGACAAACTTCAGCATTCCAAGCTCTAAAGGAATTTAGCTTAATGCTAAAGCAGGAAAAAAACATTCCCCAGCCACTTATGTAGCTTTATTAGGAAAGTGGAGCATGCCCGCTCTTCAAGAAGAAGAAGAAAGGACATGATTTTCTTTCTTTCTCGGAGATTGTGCTGCCCCAGAAAGGGATGTATGTGAAGGAGCAAACGTAGACATTTCAGGCAAACGTGTACTTTGTCTTCAAATGAACAGCTTTCAAAATGATCTTGGTTAAGCACTCTTTTATTCCCCTACAATGCCAGCTGAGGTTACCCATCTCCCAACAGCTCCCAAATGGACTAGTAATTGTAAGGCTCGGTGATTTAATTAGACTCATTCTAAACACTCACATTTTAATCAATTAGTTAATGGGCTAAAGAGAGCCTCTTTGTCGAAGCCAGGTCATTTGGAAGCTAGAGGCTTCTTGAGGGCAAGAAGCTGAAGAACAGCCCCTTAATATCAGTAATTAACCTCACGAGCCCTAGGTTGTTCAATTAGGAATGACCCCCCTTCCCATTCACATGTCTTTCATCAAATGCGTTTAAATGTAAAATAACCACTAAGGAAAAAATGACGGGGCAGGGGGATTCTTTCCCCTGCAAAAATTAGGCGTATGTGAAAACAAAAACAAAAGGTTCTCTACCTTCAACTGTTTCTGTCTTGTATTTGGTGAGGGCTAAGCATTCGTGACATGCTGGAAATTCTCATTCTGTGATGTTCAGATCAGCAATGCTCCTGGTAAGAGTTACCCAGACATCGTTTTCGCAGAGGCATCTCTCTTTAGCACACAGGCCAGTTCTCAAATGGGGGTGATGGACTGGCCTTCTGAAGAGATTTAAGCCTTGATGACTTAGGTCAACTATTGCCTTCAATTTTTCCCCCAGTTGGACAAGTTCATGTCCTGTGTCCCTATGAAAGAAAGCTGCCATCACCTGCAGATAGTCACGGGAACTATCTCCTAGACTCCTTCCAACTATTGCTTCTTAACATGCTGGCCAGCTTCTACTCCAGAAAGACATTTCTAGACAGTGCCCAAATGGTGCACACTTCTTCCTGCTCGCTGGCTCCTGAAAATATGGGCAACGACCTGACACACAAAGACAAAGACTGCTTTTTTAAATCCCATGAATTAGTCGTTGAGGGAGGGATGAGGGAGACAGAGGGACAACTTCCAAGTATAGAAAAGACCTCACAGAATGATCTTCCAGAAAGAAATAAAACATCCACATCCTCAAAAAGAATATGCCCCATGATTTTTATTTACATGTATAAAATCGCAGCTGCTTGACATCAAAACAATTATGAACTTAACTGGAAAGAGATTCACTTGGAAGCTTGATGCAACCAATGAGTGACAGCTACAAAGACATCTCCTTTGTGTTCTGCTTGGTTAGAAGCCGTTCACCGGTGAGAAAGTGCAGAACAGGAATTCAGAGGAGCCTGGGAAACACAGAAGCCAGGCCGCTTACTTCGGGGATTTTAATGAGAAGGGAGCACAGACTATCAGGGAGTGAAGCCTCTTGCGTAGACATCACCATGAACTTGGCATCCTGTCTTTCTCCTTTGCCCCCAGTCATCAAACTGGAAGACATGAAGGCAGCTGGGAAAAAGTAGCCACCCCTGCTCCTACTGTCACTGTGTGCATGTGTCAGCCTCACTGACCAGGAGCAGTTTATGTTTATTGTTATGGTCAACAATTGCATTGTGTCTGCTCAGTAAATATGCCACTCGGCTGCGCTTCATAAATGTGCCCTTTGTTTCCTCCATCATTAAGCAGACAGTTCGTTCTGTACAATGTCCAACTTCCAGACAGGTGGAATAAGGAGGGGGCATCTGTCTAAATATTGAATGCCACGCTTCCCCCATCTGCTGTAATAACAGCGCCGGGTCTGCTTGGCTTCGGTTATCCCCTTCTGCATACAACCAGTCAGCCATATGCCCTATATACTGCACGTGCCCCCAGAGCGAACGGCCCCTTGTGAGGCCTCGGAGGCCCTCACCAAACAAGTGGGGAGAGGTGGAGGTTGGGGGTCAGGCACATGCAAGCCTCGGCAGGTGACGGTCAACACAGCCACCAAGAGTGACCTGGAGAACCAATAGGAAAAGCCTCCAAAATTCGATGGCCAGCCTCGAGCAGACTGCCAATCAAATTTTACAGGACATACCTTCCAGGCTAGGCAAATAAGAAGATTTACAGCACATGGCAGTTCATCATTTATAATCCTGTCTTAGCCCTGCATGGCTTAGTGATAGTTCAGTGACAGATGATGGGCACATGACAGCTGCGGGACCTTATACAAATGAATACAGTAAAATTAAAATTAAATTAGTGACACACGTGTACACATTAGTTGTGCAACAGTTACACAATCTGTTCGGAGCCCTTCACCAATCCTGCCACCAGACTTTCAATGAGTACTTTGAAAAGGCCCCCGAAATTGATCCTAGCCAGGAAGGGCCCTTCCCTCAGAACTCAAAGGCAAATGAAAGCGTGCAGGATCTAGCCCCTTACACACAGAGAGACACACAGAAAACAACAACGTTTAAAAGTTTCCAGTTGGCCTAATTAAAATCAACGGAGGATTTTGAAGCAGAGCAAAAGAGGCCAACAGTACAGTAACTCTTGTATTATTTGGCCTGAATTAAAATATGAACTGTCTTGCTCCTTATGCCTGTAATTTGCTAGCCTTGTTAACAACAAGCGCATGATTTTGTAAAAGTATATTTTAAAATCTGCTTAGACTTGAGAACTCTGTTTGAGTCTAACTTTAAAATGCTGTTGTAGTAGCTAGGTGGCATGAGGCTGTGCCAACCCCTGGCCACCCTGTGTACATCGGACCAAAGCACTGTGAAGCTACAGGGTCAATCATCTCGTCCAAGGTCTTTCTTTCATTTGATGCTTCTCTACTTTTCCAAGCAGAAAAAGTCCTTCTCCAGAGACTGGTCTCCCTGAAAACATGTCCAAAGTCTATGAAAGTGTCTCCACTCTCACCTCTAAGGAGAGCTCTGGCTGTGCGTCTCCCAAGACAGATCTATTTGTGCTTTGGGAAGTCCGTGGTACTTTCAATATCCTTCTCCAGCATCAGGGTTCAAAGGCATCGATTCTTCTTCAGTCTTCCTCATTCAATGTCCAACTTTCACATGCAGAAGAAACCTTTGGAAAATACCAGGGCTTAAAAAAAAAAGAAAGAAAGAAAATACCTGGGCTTAGGTCAGGGGCACCTCAGGCCTCAAAGGAACATCCTTTCTCTTCAATACTTTAAAGCAGTCTCGTGCAGCAGATTTATCAAATGCAATGCATTGTTTCCTCTCTTGGCTACTATTTCTGTGAACACTCCCTGTGGTTCCAGGCAAGATGAAATCCTGGACAACTTCCATCATCGTGTACCATGATGTTACTTCTTGGTTCGGTTGTGAGAGGTTTGTATTGAGTTGTCATCCAAACTGAAGGCTGCTGTCCTTGTGCTTCACCAGCAAGTGCTTCTAGTCCTTCCCATTTGGAGCAAGCAAGGACATATCATCTGCCTCTCTAAGGGTGTCAGCAAGTCTGCCTCCGATACTGATGCTGCCTCCTTCTCCATAGAAGCCAGCTTCTCTGCAACTACTCTGTACAACCAGTCAGCCACATGAGTATATATCTTTTGATACAATCAGTCAGGTATCCTAATTTTAAAGGCCTCCTTTGCTGTCAATTAGAAGTGTTCATTGGCCCAAATTGTTTTAGTGATGTCGTCATATTCAAGAGTCTTTCCAAACTCTGTATCTTTTTGAAAGCTTAGAGAAGGATTACATCTTTTTGGAACGGCAAATCATGATATTTTTATTATCTTCTCTCACCACCCATTTGCAAAGAGCTATGTGAGAACTCTATTTGCTATTGCACTTTTTGCTTGGATTTGAATTTTAATAAACCCTCCCCTATTGATTAGAAGGAAAAAGAGAGAAAAAGGAAATATATTCTGGTTCTTGAGCTGTTTGCCACACCTCTACAAACTATCATATCATAAAAATCATATTAATCCACCAATAAAATTATTTATAAAAAAAGGGGGGAGAGAGGAGCTTATACTAAGGGCTCAAGTAGAAAATATGTGGAAATGAAGATAGCAATATGTGTGCAAATATTCTTGATACAAGTGATGTATGGAGTTTTATAAAAGTTGTAAGAACCCCCAATAAAACCATTGGGAAAAATCATATTAATATTAGTTCTACATGTAAATTCTTCTTAAACTAAGAATTCACAGAATCCTGTAAGAAAAACAAAGTTATCATAGACAAAAATTTTAAATAATTTGAAATATTTTCCTAGTAAAACTCACTGCTCTAGGGCTGAGCCCTGGTGGCGCAGTGGTTATGTGCAGGACTGCAGCCCACAGGGTTGATGGTTCAAATCCAGCAGCAGCTCTCCAGGAGCAAGGCTGGACCTCCTCCCACCAGGGCAGTGATGCCCACACAAAAAACGAAGCTCACTGCTCTAGATTGAATTCTGATTCATAGTGACTCAATAGAGTGGGGTAGAACCAGGGGAAAAAATTGCGCTGTTGGAAATTGGCACAAAGAGAAAAAATATATTTCTTCAAAATACTCAGATCTACTTACACTTCAAAAAGTCCAGACCAGCTCTGCCACTTCACAGTTCTGAGTGTATCTCATTTATGCTTTGTATTATTATGTTATGTTTCAATTCTAGACTCTAACATAAAGGAACATCTGAGGAATTTTTTTAAGTGAAATAGATTT